>SZWC01006140.1:71889-96793 GCA_023375785.1 Penium margaritaceum
GCGTGAATATGCTATGGTCGAGGAAGGGCTGCGCATGGTGAATTTCATCCGGGGAACAAGCATTCCACGACAGGTGTCCCTATTTGAGAAGACATATAGTTGTAGCCATTGGAGGGATTTTGGGTTTTTGTGCCAGCATGCATGCCTATTCATGCTCATCAAGAAGAAGAACGTAGAGGCCATGGTTAACCTAAGCCTCACGCGCATGGAATTTCTTTGGATGTGCACCAACAACATGCCATCACCGGTGGTGAAAAACATCTGGCAATGGAGCCAAACTTGTTTCAGCCAATACAACCGTGTGGGCCTGCGCGTCCACAAAGCACACACAAGGAAATTCAAACCATCAGGAAGACCCTTTTTGTCCTCGCTGTGGGCAGATGGACCATGCCAGAATACGCTGTCCCAACCCAATAGCCCCAACTCTGGCACAAGCTGCAACACAATATCACGGTGGCCTTACTGCTGCAGCACATTGTGCTTCAGTTGCCCTCGCACAACGTGTTGTAGTGAAACAAGTTGCAATTGGTGCTTGGTTCTAGTTACTACAGTTGCTGCTGGTCCTAATCCTGACAAGGAGTGTGTCCTAGAAAGGCCACCTTGTGCATGGTTAGATAAAGGAGATAATTTGCATGGGGACGGAGGGACATTGATGACTTTGGTGCTTACTCCTCTCATGCATATGTTGTGGATGAGATGACAACGTAGGATGAGCACACAACATGATTGGTTGAGGAGGAGAGAGAGGGAGGAGGACGCAGAGGAGGCATACTGTGGAAAATACACATGTCATCGGGATAGCTTCAATTGACCTGCACTTCCTCCATGTCCTCTTCCATGGCAGTTCTTTCATTTTCAATTTGTATCTATTAAAATCTTGTACTTCCTAATACTGGCCCTTGTTTACAACTGCCCAAGAGGATGCATGGTGGACCATTCACATTGATAAACTTTGTCCTCAAGAGGAAGCTACACAAGACATAGAGGGGGGGTTACGGCTTTCACAACATATCAGGATTCATGTCAAGGGGCCAAGGAAATCTGGTTCTTGGAGAGGGGGTTCAGAGAGGTGGAATAGTTATGGATGAGTAAAACAGATAACATGAGGTTTATGATGATGCTTTTCATGCCAAGCATGGGAGGACCTGTTTCCAGTTTATGACATCATCCACTTTCTCAGAGGATTGAGTCACTATTTGTTTGCAGGATATGCATATCATGCATGGTTCGACCATGTGTTGTGTCTCCCAAGCAGATTGGAATCACCAAAGTGTGCCCCATAAACACATGAGAAGGAATGGAATTCAGGTGTTGGAAATTGCGCAATGAACGAGTGGCAATACATCACAAGTTTTGTGTTTAAGAATGTTTCAATCTGCATGTTGGTTACATTCTACGGAAAATGGAATGGACGGAAGACGCATAAACCCAGTTTTTGGAACTACATAGCACATCCGCCTATCGTCGAGTGAGATATACCCTAGCTACCCATCGGCTACCACTACCCCCACGCTAGTAACAAAAAAAGACAAGAAAATACATGGCAAGGCCTCATGCCATGCATCGACGGCACATGTCATGAGATGCCCCCCGCTAATGTCACAAACCCCTTCATTGAGGGGTTTGTGATACTAGAGGGGGTGGTTTGTGTTAAGTTTGAGGGTAGTTTGAGACTCTATATGCGTGTAAAGGGAACGTGTTGGGCCCCACTACCAAGGGAGCCAGCAGGAGCCTGCGCAAAACTAAAACACTAAAATCCCCAATGTAAGTTGGGGTAGGATTTGATTGTTCAAAGAGTTGGTTTGCGTGTAAATAAAAGAGTATCAATGAAAGAATTGCACTCTTGCTCGATGCAAAAGACAGATAACCCCTTTTCTTCATCGACATGAAAACCCCCTAGCTTGATTTAGGGTTTTGTATGTTTGGTGCGGGCTCCGCTCGCACCAAGCATAAAACCCTACATCAAACTAGGGAGTTTGCGTGTCGATAGAAAAGGGCTCATCGCCTTCATGTGATTCTTGCGTGGGAGCGATGTCCCCCATGCACTTTTTTATTTTGCTCTTCTGACGACGCATGTCGTGAGCGAGTATGATTTCGAAGTGGGCCTTTCAGTTTTTTTGCAGGTGCTGGGAGGATGAGTGTCATACATTGCGTTTTATGGATATCTGAGCTATTTGATCCTAGAAAAACAATGCACACAATATTTGGTATACTATGATAGTGTCAAAGGTCTTTACTTAACACTGAGCATGATAATCGGTGATTAAACCTAATATAGTTACCCGACCTGTTTGGTATGGAGATAATGTCTCTTGCAAAGAGCTTCCTACCTAGCCTCTAGGTCTGTACATGAATTTACACAAAATAGACCTGATATAAATGGCAGTTTGACTATGTTTTTATACAAAAACATAACAAATATGTCAGGCACATTACTATAATGCTTGCATAAAAGGTATATAGGACAGCATTAATTCTTATACGTGCTTCCTAGTTAATACCACATCACAGAAGTACATGAGAACCTAACTCCATGAGAGGACACTTCGTTCCAGTCATTCATGGCCCACCGTGCGTCGACCTTGGCATTGTTTACGCTGTTTGACCGAGGGCATTTTGGCCACCTATCCCGACCTCTAGCATTCCACTCTCGTATGTTCTAACACATTCGACAATTTTTGTAACAAGGTCGACATAAGTCTCACAGACCATATTCATACTTTGATAGTTTCCAATCGACTTCTTCGCACTACTAAAACTACTGCTACTTCTATAAAACTGCACCCTTATATTCTCAAAACCCCCCAAATTCTCGGTGGATTTTCATGAAGCAACCAATCACAATGCGACATCGCATGCATTGCTTGGCTTGAGGATCCAAGACCCAATACATGCCTCATCGTGATTCTAGCCATATCATATGTATACGTCCGACATGTTTGACCGTTTTCATCAAAGTACACTTACTATTGAATACAAGTAATTCAATTGGCCCCAATCCTCAAATTGTCTTTTCCTCAACACCTTATCCTTGTAAACCATCCACGTTCCATTGAAGCAGGCGAGAATGGAATGCCTTCTTCCGTAGTAGCCAGCACATGGTGTATGTGTCATGAATTGGCTTTGCATACATCATTTCCCATATGCGCTCAAGTTTAGCCCACTCTACTACAACTTGATATGGGTTAATGTGGGGAGGTGGTTGGATGATGGTCCTCCATGGACCTACTTGTGGCTCTCGTATGACTGGGTTTGCACAGGTCCACCGTTGAATTTTGGCCAAGTACAATCCAGTTTGCAAGTCAAACGGGTCATTCTTCAGATAATACTCGCTTGGAATACATGTTCCCTAGTAGCCTCCCCATGGTACGGTTTGTCGCATAACAAACCTAGCATGGTGTTCCTCCTCATCATGTTGAACCACATTCCATACAACATCAATGACGCTCGGCAATAGCAGAGCATGCTAGGTGCATTGGCTACCCCTCCAATGCCATCTGTACTTTGATACCAAGTGTTATGCCGATTGGAACATGGGTAACTTGCAGCGATGAGGTACAGAGCAGTTAGTAGTTCGAGAAATTGAGACAAATGGATTATTTGTATCACGTACTGTGTGTACTTTGATGACAAGTTTTGAACATGTCAAGCATATATATGTAATGACCAGATTCACAATGAGGCATATGTTGGGTCCTTGCCGCTCTAGCCGAGTGACACGTGCAAGGTTGCCTCGTGAGTGGTTTCTTAAAGAAGCTCCACCAAAACGTTGGGGAGCTTGGAGATTTCGGATTTTGAGGTTAAGGATTCGAGGCTAAAGCCTAGGGCCATTGAGAAGTCAACCGAATAGTATCAAAACATTGATGGTGTTTTCAATACGAATGTTGACCGTTCTAGGAAGTGGTCAAAGTTGTCGTAACCTTATGAAACGGAACACCAGAGGTGAAGACAGGTAGCAGAGATACCCTTGGCCAAACAATGCAAACATCTTGATGTCGGCCCTTGCCGGCCATAAGTTTTAGAACGGAAATTTCCACTCACAAAGTTCAAGAACTCATGTATGCTAGGGGCGTAACACTTCCCTCCCTAGGGAGGAGGGAAGTGCTGACATTGCTGCCATGACGTGTTTAGGGAGGGAAGTGTTACGTCCCTAGCATACATGAGTGCTGAAAAGCAAGCAACAGTCTGACATTGCTGCAATGACGTGTTTAGGGAGGGAAGTGTTACGTCCGTAACACAGCAAGCAAGCCTCTTGAACTGAGTTAGGGAAGTGTTATGTCCATTTAGGAAAGGGTTACGTCCCTAGCACAGTCGGACGTAACACAGCAAGAAAGCCTCCATCATGAGGAGGACGCAATCACCAACGCTAAACACGTCATCGCAGCAATGTCGGACTGTTGCTTGCTTCATATCTGCTTGTATCTTTGTGAGGGTGTGTCGTGTTTCCCCCCAAACGCTGGAAAATCCCAATGGTTGATGTTGGCCACGTGAATGTTTCTTTGGCTTTGGAGTCCTGCTGGTTTTGTAGGAAGTTTGCCATATACCACTTCAACATGAAGTTTCCTATTGCAGTGGAAGTGGAGGAGTTGTATCCGAGTTTGGCCGTTGGCAGTTTGGCAGTTTAATCCAGTATTGCGCGACTTGCATTAGGTGCAGAGAATTGCAGAGAGCATTTGATCGGTCCACTTGGTCTTCCCGTCAGTTTGAGGATGGTTCCAACTACTACAACGTGCCATTAACTTACACCAGAAATGACTAGGGAAGTAGCCGTCCCTCTCACTGATGATGGTACATGGCACGTCATGCACTGGTATGATTTGGTTTAGAAACTAGCACGCTGTGCCTTTTTCAGTGACGGTGGTCCTTGTTGGGATGCAGCGTGATGTTCTTTTAAACCTGTCCACCACCACGAGGATGCCATCATAGTCATAGGGATTGGTAGACAACCTGGTCACAAAATCCATGTTGATGTCCATCCATGTTGAACATGCAGAGGTTTGATTCGTCATAGTGCCCTCATCCTATGAGATTTTTGCTGCTCATAGGTGTCACAGGATTTGTTGAATGTTGCTAGGTTGTTCTACATTTTATCCCACCAATAGTACCTCGTCAGCTTCTTGATTGAATCGTCCTTGACAAAGTGTCCACTGGGACCGGTGTCTTGGCATTCCTCCAATGGCATCCACAAAAGTTCTTTGTTCAGGGAGATTAAGACTTGGTGAGTGAATCTTTGTTGCCAATAGGGGTCCACGAACCAGGAGTTGTTTTTTTTGTACTCACCAAAATCCTCATTATCCTTCGCAAAAAGTCTTGCAAGATATGGGTTCCGTTCAATAAGCAGCTAAACATATTGAGCATCAGATCTGGTTACTCACTCAGAGCATTGGCACAATTTTTTTCTAGGTCAGTTTTCCATGGCATAGTTGAAGTTGGACTCAAGGAACTCCATCTATTGAGTATGTTAACAATTAGATTTGGCTAATTCTCAAAACATTTCAATCCATGATGGTCAGTGCGGACGATGCATCGCCGGCATTCCAAGTACCAATGCATGTGAGACTGCGAGTATTTCTTTTTTGTGAGCTGCATGGTTGACTTCCGGCCCGCTTAGCTTTTGTTGCATGTATGCATCCGGTTGTTCTCCACCATTGTTGTCTTTGAGGAGAACGGCTTTGACTGCTTGATCAGACGCATTGTTCGCCACGATGTAGTCCACTATTCAATTTGCCAGTCGTAATACTAGCATCAATCAGGGCATTTCTCAAAGACTTGAATGATTCTTATCTGCTATCCCCCCAATTCCACTCGGTGGCTTTTGGAGTGAGATCGGAGAGAGGCGTTGACACCTGGACATAGTCCTTTCCAAATCCATTACAACAATTGCAGAATCCCAAAGCTACTTGGACGTCCCCAGGTGCTGGTTGGCATTGGCCAACCAACAAACGTGTTTCCCTTCGTTTGGGCCTATAGTGATTTGTCTGTTGCTAATGATGTGGCCCAGAACCTCAATCAAATGGCAAACAAAGTTGTATTTTGAGAGTTCTATGTGGATTTCCTGTCTTTGTAAAAGCTCGATTTTTTTTTGGAGATGTCCATTGTGCTCATCCAGGAAGCAGCTATACACCAAGATGCTGTCCAGATACACCTGGACGAAGTAAAAAAGGTGTGGGTGGAGAATGCCACCATGCGGTGCTTTTCATTGCCACCATATACATTTTCTGGACGTTGCCGAGTCCAAACAGCATAATCGTGAAGTTGAAGTGTCCATGTTTGGTGTATGATGCAGAATTCTCAACCTCATTATCAGATGTTAGGATCTGATTATAGCCACCACATAAGTCAATTTTGGTAAAAAATCAGGTCCAGCGGAGTTGGTAAGAAAATCCTCTACTTGAAAGAGGGTAGCAATTCGTGATAGTGATGTCTTTCAATACTTGTTTGTGTATGAACGAACACATTTCTCCAGTTATCTTCTTGAGAAAAGGTAGGTGTCGCAGATGATGATGTAGAGGGCTTGATGAACCCCCGATTGAGCATCTCATCCAATTTCTTCTTGAGTAAGGTCAGTTTATGGTTGCGTATCTCATAGGTCCTCTTCATTGTTGGCCTGCTGCCTGACTTCAGGTCTATCCAATGATCGATGTTTTGTTACATAGGTAGCTCTCAGGGCAGTTCATTGGAAGAAACCCCTTCAAAATCCTTGAAGAGTGATAAAACATCTTGTAGAATGGCTACAACCTTGTCATGTACCGAGGCCGATGTGGTCGCCTGTACTAATCTTATTCTCCTCCTTCCCCTATCTCCACGTGGACTAGCCACGCTTGGGCCCTACGTCTCAGACATCTCTTGGCCACATCCAAAGATATTGGCTGGAAAATTTCCACTTCTGAAACTTCTCATGTTGCTTCTACCCTTACTGCTTCCCATAACCACCGCTTTGTTGTGGGTCGCTCGACCAAAGGTACATTTCATTTTCTTCCTCTAATGCTAACGTAGACTAATCTATTTCTCCACTCCACTTGTGGATTGTGTCGGTATAGGAAGTACCACCCGAGGATGATTTTGTGGTTGCTCATTGTGCAAGTTCTCTAGACTGTTATGTCATGCAACTTTTTGATCCATAGTCTAAGAGGTCTGGGAAATTGACAAAATTGAACTCGCCTATTGATAGTTTTTCCTTCAAACCTCCTTCGTTCCATCTGCAAACTTTTGAACCATGACGTTGCTTAAAGGTTTTTGGAAGCTCCTCCATCTACTAGTGACTACTGTTTTGTCACTTCTACAACCCATCGGGTGCTCTCTTAGCAATATCACTACTTGGTCGTCCTTGTACCCCTTGTCAAGTATTTTGATATGAATAATCCTTACATGCAAGAATGTGAGCCACTTAGATGGGCGATTGGTGGAAACATATTTTTACAACTGGACAAGAGTCTCACCGTCTACTCCAGCACCTTGTCATTTCCTGACATGTCATTTTTTCCCCATGATTTCTCCACATTTTTGCATTGAAGCTGTCATTTTTGGCATTCACGCAAGATGTGCCCCGGCTTCATGCAAGTCCAATAGTTTTGTTGATTGTGATTATTGACGAAAACAATCTACATAAGTGACAAAGTTCTTGTCAACTGTGATTTCCACACGCAATGATAAGAGTTGTGGCCTTGGGGCTGCCAGCTACTGGATTACAGCATCTGAGCATTGTAGTCGGTGCTCTTGATGCTATTGGCTGCTATGATAATCTGTGAAAGGTCGTCTTGGATGCCAGAAATGTCAACTGCTTGCCAAATTTCTCACTACAGGCCTTTGTTATAGTATAAACAGAGCTTGTAGAGGGCGAGGTCATTGTCGGTAAGCATTATGCTAAATTACCACATGTATTCCATCACACTCGATTGCTGACACAGGTGTTCAAGTCTTTACCATGCAGCGGGAATCTCATTCGTCTTTTGGAAGTGGGCAAACTGGCGTGCGTAAAGTCGATCCAGTTCTCCGGGGGTGTGAGGGAGTCATGCCACGTTGGATTCACTGGCTTGAGAGGTAGAACCCCTTGCACTGGACGATGTGAGAGTGGTTGTCTTAGCTGTTGATTCAACACCGCTGGTGTCATGGTTGCAAAGAATTTTGTGTACATTGGACCCGCTAACTTAAAGCCGTGTCATGCATAATTGAGGCCGTGAGGCCAATTTTCTTTTTATATTTGTTGACCCCAACAGTAGTGAAGTATACCTCCAAACTTGTCAGCCACATCCTGACCGTCGGCCCTTTTGAGTTTACACAATGAAACAACTCAGGGAGTGTCGATCAATTCTGAAACTCACTTGAGAGTTGAATGTTTCGCTCCATGAGTATTGCTTCATGCGCATGGGAATTCTAAAGCTCCTCCATTGTTGCATCGAGCTGTTACTAATCTTCGTTGACGCGGTCTTGTCAACCAGTGCCTCCTATCACGCCAGGTGTCGTCTTGGTGGGAAACGGGGGGCGGACGGTTCACCAAGCCTAAGCGGTGCGTCACCGGATTGGCCGCCAGATTTGTTGGTGCCGTGCCACTCACCATGGAAGTTGCCGCTGCTGCCTAGCTTGTCTGAAGAGCGATGTTGTTCATGTGCTGCTAATCCTCCATAGTTGGAGTCTTTGCCCCCTACCGCAGCTCGTAGTCAGGTGTGCTCGCTGAGTTCACTGTCATCATCCTGAATTCTGTGAACTCCTGAATGGTTGAGATGCACTGAAGAATCATGTCAGGTTGTCGCCTAATAGTTAATGTGACAATCACCCCTCCAGTGCTATTGTGCTCTGATTCCAAGTTGTACGCCAGGGGGAGAGTGAGTGGTTTACAGAAATGAGATGCGGAGTAGTAGACGCTTTAAGGAATCTAGAACAATGGATGACTTGTATTAAGTAGTAGTGTACTTTGATGACAAGTGTTAAATAAGTCATGCACATATGTACAATGACGAGATTCACAATGAGTTATATGATTGATCCTTGGCGCTTGAGTCAAGCGACACGTACGACCATGAAGTGTAAGAACAGAAATGCCTACTCGTAGAATTCAAGGACTGTAAGTCATGGACATAACTGTTGGGTCCCTGATATACACAATTCTGTAAACTCTGTGATTGGGCACTTCTATCATTACATCTGTGGCCCATTGCGCGTCATCCTCAGGAATTTTTTTGCTGACCAACTGAGGTAATCTTGGCCACCTGGCCAGTGTTCCATTCCAGAAGATTCTAACAACATCAACCACTTTCTAGAAAGTTCAGCAGACGTTTTGCAAACCATGTCAATATTTTGATGATGTTTGGTTGACTTCTACATGGCATTGGACTTTTATAAATCCGCGCTTTGATGTTCTTAAAGGCCCCCAATTTCTCGGCAGAGTTTCTCAATGCAGCCACTGATGGCGCAATCCCACATTCGTCACTCGGCTCAAGCATCAAGGACCCAACATATGCCTTAATGTGGTTCTTGCCATTGCATATATGTACTTGAATCATTGAAATTTTTCATCAAATTACACTCACTTCTGAATACAATTTATCCATTTGTCCCAATTCCTCAAATCACCTACAATCCTGCACCTCATCCCTCTGAACCACCTATGTCCCGCTAGGCGCAACACTTGGTATGAGGGCGCTGCAGTACTAAAGGGAAAGCCGAAACATTGACTACCAGGTGACAACCTCGCACAAGTCCTTGGCATATCTCCATCGGTCAGAAGCTTGTAGACCTCATAAAGACTACGGTGAACATAGCAAGCGCGCCCAGCAAACAGAAATAGTTCTCACTGAGAGAAATATACAGCTATTGAGCAAACCCAGGATTTGACGATCACTTCCCGAGCCGTTTGATCCCACAAAATCAAAGGGTCCGATGGTTAGGATGTGGCTAACAAGATTGGAGGTGTACTTCACCGGTACTAAAGCCAAAAACAAAAAAAGGGGATTGACTTCGTGGCCTCGCTTTTGCTTGGAACGGTTTTGAGTTGGTGGTCCGACCTAAAGACTATCAAACAACCGCTCTCACATCATCGACCGCAGGTGTACTACCTCTCGAGCAGATGAATACAACATGGCACGACTCCCTCACACCAGCAAAAACATGGAGCAACTTTGCCCCCGCTACACTCGCCCACTTTGGAAAATGAAATGAGAAGTCTGATGCATGGTATAGGCCCCAATGCCTGTATGTGCATTTTAGCTTGATAGAGTATGCATGGAGTTAATGTGAAATCGTCACCAGCAATGACCACAGCATAAAAAAACTCAGTGTATACTATAAGGACGGCCTCATATGGGACATTTGATGAGCAGTCGCCATTTTGGGCATGCAAGATAGCCTTCCGTGAAAGATCATAGCTACGGATTGCATCGATAGCACCGACTATGACGGGTTGGATACCTCAATCCAACAGCTGGCGAGCCCAAAACCACACTTCAAACTATGGTGGAGGAACAATGCAGTCGATGGTTACCTCAGATCTGATGGAGATTGACATCCTCAATCAATGTGATGAGAGACAATACTGGACTTGCGGAAAGACGGTTCATATCTTGTGCCACTGCGAAAGCCGACATCAACATAGTAAAAGGGGGGAAATCCCGCCGAGAAAAGACGAGGAGTCATGAAATGGCAAAGGACACGAGTACAAGATGAGACTCCTGTCTTGACAGAAAATTCTCTGCCAACTGAACGTCTATCTGAGTGCCTCACAATACCGCAGACAAGTGTTTATGAGATCCCACAGCTCGACGAGGGGTACGAGGAAGGCCAACATGCGATACTTCTACAAGAACAACCCATGGGTAGTAAAAGTTGTGGAACGGTACCGGTACTCTTGGATGGGTGATCGTCTCGTAGTTCTTTCAGCAAGGACATGGTTTGGAAGGTACGTTTACAGACAAAACCCAGGGTATTTGAAGGAGAAATCATTGATGAATGATTGCATGTAAGCCGGCTTTACAAATACCTCTAAATTCAAATCGTAGATCTACACGCTCAAACCATCTAGAAGACTTGTCCAACGAGCACCCACAAAGTCATCGTCATGCTGGAGTTCCTCTATTGACACATCTTGCGGGTAGACTCGAGCAAGAAATCACTCTACCTCACTATTTGCTACAAAAGAAAGACACCTGCCTCTCGTTGAGTGATCCACAATGCAACGACGGCTACGCAAAGCATCAGAGGTTGAAGCATCAGAAGAAGTAACTATCATTACAAAATGCCAACCGATATCTTTGGATGTGGTCAAAAGATATATGTGATGCTAAACTCAAGCATTGCTAGTCCTCATGGAGACAAGGGAAGTGGAAGAAGTCGTAGCTACCAAGGCGACCACGTCGACATTGACATTTGAGGAGTATGCGGCTACTCCGGGGAAGTTTTAAGCACTCTTTTGAAGGGGGGTTTTCCAGCAAAGTTTCCAAAGAGTGGCCTCTGAAGCAAAACGTTAACCAGGAGATAGACCTGAAGCGAGGCTGTAGACGGACGGTAAAAGGGGGCCCATTAAGGGAGTAATCATGAGATAACATAACTCAAGAAGTAGCTAAATGAGATTCTCGATCAAGGGTTCATCAGACCTTCCACGTCACCCTACATGATGCTTGTACCTTTCGTGGAAAAGAAAGTTGGGTGTGCATGGAATACCGAGCATTGAACGACATCACAACCAAGAACCGATGCCCTATCCCGCAAGCACACAAACCTTTCAACCAACTCCGCGGCACCTGAACTTTCAGTAAAGTCAACCCAAGGAGCAGCTATTATCAGATCGGCGTATTGGTTAAGGACATACAGAAGAAAACGTTGCGCACTAGGCATGGACAATTGAGTTCATGATCATGCCATTTGGAATCGCAATCGTCCCCACAACATATTTGCTCATGCCTCAATCACTTTGTTGTCATACACCTCGTCAACAACCTAGTACATAGGCTCTCAATGGATGAACAAAGCGGACATATTTGAAAATGAATTCAGATTTTGTGAAAAGTGACATCTTTTGGAAAACCCACAAAATGTGACTTCGGTCGTCATTCGATGAAGTTTCTGGGAGGCCACATCATCGGTGGCGGATGAATCACCATGCACCCAAAACATGGAGGTCGTTGCTGATTGGTCAAGCCTACCAATGTTTGGGATGTCCTAGTGTTTTTGGACTTTTGCAACTACAATCGTCGATTTGTAAATGAATATGTCGAGGTGTCAGTGCCTCTTTCTGATCTTGTCAGCTCCTCACTCGTAAGAATAAGGTGAATAAGAAGTGTTCAAATCTTGAAGAAATGCTTTGACCTCGGCGCTAGCCTTATGATTGGCAGATTCAACGATGGATTACATCGTGGGCACCGACGTGTCCGATCAAGTCACCACAGACATTCTCCTCCAAGACGATGGCAGTGGAAAACAACCGGTTGTGTACATGTCATGAAAACTGTGCGGGCCGGAACTTAAGTAGATACTGCACAAAAATGAAATGTTTGATGTTTGGCACGCGTTCAAGACATGGTGGTGGTACATGGAATGCCAGCGATGCATCGTCCGTACTGGCCATCACGAATTAAACTACCTTAAGACTCAACCAATTCCGAGCCGGAAAAAACTCGATGGATAGAGATCCTTGAGTCCAAATTCGACTATTACATTGAGTAACCTGGGAAAACTAATCCAGCGGATGCTCTTAATCGGTGACTAGATCTGATGGTCGAGCTCAGCATGCTACTCGTCAGACGAGACTCGTTCCTTACGAGGCTATTTGCAAAGCGTTCCAAGGAGTTTGACAGGTACGACAAAACAAAGTTCTAATTCGATGACCCCTACCGGAGCCTACGATGTACTCGTCAGGTGGTCCTGCCATTGAATGGAGAATCATGGAAAAATCTATTGGATGAAAGCCACAACAGCAGTGTAGGTGGCCACTTCGGTGAGGAGAAGATGAAGAAAATTTTTGGCAGAGTACAACTGGTGGGACAAGATGCAAACTGACTGTCAACTTTCTTNTGACTAGATCTGATGGTCGAGCTCAGCATGCTACTCGTCAGACGAGACTCGTTCCTTACGAGGCTATTTGCAAAGCGTTCCAAGGAGTTTGACAGGTACGACAAAACAAAGTTCTAATTCGATGACCCCTACCGGAGCCTACGATGTACTCGTCAGGTGGTCCTGCCATTGAATGGAGAATCATGGAAAAATCTATTGGATGAAAGCCACAACAGCAGTGTAGGTGGCCACTTCGGTGAGGAGAAGATGAAGAAAAAATTTGGCAGAGTACAACTGGTGGGACAAGATGCAAACTGACTGTCAACTTTCTTCACATCATGCGACACCTTCAAGTAGCAAAGATATCGTCGCACGAGGCCACTTGAACTACTTCAACCTCTCCATGTTCAAGTGAAGCCAAGAGTCGACTAACCATGAACTTTGTGACAGATTGCCCACCATAGGCAAGGGACATGATGCCATCCTTATGGTGGTGGGCATTTTTCAAAACTTTGATACTTCATCTTGATGACAACCACAGTTGCCACGGAAGGAATAGTGCGGTTGTTGTTAAAATGAGATCGTACAGCTACATTGTGTGCCATGTGCCATCATCAGCAACAAAGACGACCACTTCACCAGCCATTTTTTGTGCAAATTGATGTCACATTGCAACGGTCGGATCAAATTATCAAGAGCGTTTCATCCTAAAATTGACGGGCAAACCAAGCGGACACATGAGTTGCTTGAACAACTTCTTTGCCCATTATGCGAGTCGCACGACACTGATTGGGCAGCCAAACTGCCCACTGCTAAACTTACATACAACTTGGCCATTTCCACGGCATTGGGCAGAATTCTGTTCAAAGTGGACTATGAAAAATTTCCTCCCACACCAGCAGGATTCCAGAGTTGGAGCAAATTCTCCACGGTCACTATTCACCGTATGAGTTTCTCTAGCATTTAGGAGGAAACATGACAAACTCTTGCAAAAACACAAGCAGGTATGATGCGAGGGGCTGACTAACATCGCAACAATGACCTGTTCATTGCTGGCGACCGTGTCCTCCTTAGCGTCCAACATCAATCAACTAGGTGATGAATTTTTGAAGCTAAAACCTTGCTAGTCGCTTGCCTTTGCCTGCCTCGTAGCATGGCAATCCACCCTATCTTCAACATGAGCAAGATCTAGTGCTATTGGGATCCCAGTACACAGTTCCTTAATAGAGACGTAGCACCCACACATCCTGTTGTGATGTGAGTTGTTTCCGTCCCTTTGCACAGCTTACTGTGACCACTCGGCCGTGTCCATGCTCGTGCAGATCCGTGATGCGGGCCGAGCTGCCGCCGGAGCACTAACGGTTGGCAGATCCATCCACCAGCAGCTGCCAGACGACTGCCACGATGTCCTGGGTGCTTGCTCGGGTGCTCTGCAGTTTTTCTGCAGACGCTAGGGTTTTCTCGGTGGACTGGCTCTCGAGCCCGATTTGCATGTTTTGCATTGTCTGTCCACCGATCGATGCCGGACGTGTGCGTGTGACCAGTCGTAGCGTCCGGCTTGAGATTCCACGTCTCTAGGTTCAGACGGTGTTGAGTTTGGATGCCTGTGTGCAGAGTTGCGACCAAAACAGTGGTTTTGAGCCAGTTTTAGGACAAACTGACACTGCCGCGTGTGTCACCCGCCGTGTGCCGCGGAAGGTTTTTATGCTGTGTGCTTGTCAGTTGTCATTTCTTTGTGCATTACTAAGATGCCGGAGCTTATGAGACTTTGCGCGTCTCCCTAGCCTGATCCTTGTTGTTTTTTGCACCTGCTTGTCTGCTAGTGCGCCAGCTGACTGGACAGTGTTGACACATCAGCAGCAGCCAGGTTAGGAAGCTTCCTAGCAATTTCTCATGGTATCAGAGCAGCGAGACCTCTCTCACTGAGCTGTGCCGCAGAGACGCAGCACCGGCAGCAGTAGTGAGAGTCACCGCCACCGCCACATCCCGGGGCCCGTCGCAGCCGACGTTAGCAGTAGCGACATCACCACGCAACGGCCACCACCGTAGCAAGTGGAGCTTCGGCAGTGATGATATCCAGCAGCCACGCCGGTCAGCAGCAGAAGCACGGGGTGGCAGAGCAGCCATGTCTGGCTGCAGCCTCTACACAAAAAAAAAGGAGTAGCAGCTCGCAGCAGGAGCTTGCAGCGGCGGCTGCGAGATATTGCAGTGTGTAGCGGCGGCAGCAGCTTGTAGCAACTGCGAACAGCACCAGCAGCGCAGCAGTAGCAGCAAAGCAGTAGGGGCATTGCAGCCGCTGTAGTGACAGCAGCAACAGCGGGAGCAGCAACATTGCAACAGCGGCAGCGGCTACAATAGCGTAGCAGCAGACCCACCGCAGCAGCAATGGCGGCCTTGCATAGCACTGTTGCTGCACAACAGTGCTGCATAGTTGCGTAGAAACTACACGGCACTGTGCAGACCTGCGTGGCACTACGCAGGCTTGCACAACCCCTACACAACCGCGAGCAGGGGGTGACGAGGTCATCCCCACCGGTCACGCAAGTTCGCGTGACCTCCAAAAAAAAAGCTGGCGTAAAACATGTTGGCAAAAAATACGCTAGCATTTTTCCGCTAGCATAAAAAACGCTGACGTCAGCATAGGCTGTGCTGACTTGAGCAATTTTGGGGTCAAAATGTCAATTTTTTAGAACGTTTCAACTTCTCGAGAAACACTGTCAGTTTCTCGTTCGGAGCATTTTTTACGTTTGGCCCCATACTAAGCATTGCGATGGCGCCGGTCCGTGACAAGAGCAAAGGGTTGGTTGACCCCTCTTCCTCCTCTTCGGGCGTTATGAGTCCGCGGTCGCAGTCCCTCATGATCGACGAGCTTCGTTAGTCGCAGGACAAGATGTGCCGGTAGCAATAGAGGCAGTCCGACGCATTCCAAGAGATCACAGAGTTAGTGCGAGGTCGTTCGATGGCTTCACAGCAGCCACCTGGAGGATCTACTGGAGCTGCACCATCTTCTCAGCAATCTACACCCTACACAATGCCGCGGCCTCAGCACCACTCATCACAGGTTCACACCTGGGATGAGGAGGAGATTGAGGATGACTCACGCGAGCACGAGATTTGTGTTCTTGAGGAGCGCATCCGTGAGTTACGTCTAGGATCACAGCCTTGCACACTGCCACCTTCTCGCCGTCAGGATCAGCCACGTCGTTCAGCAGCGTTCACCTTTGGTGGTGTTTCCTTCACTGGTGGGCTCCCCATACCCCGTCCACCGTCTCCCGAGCCTGAGGTCGCCCTCCCCACAGAGCGGCGACCGAAGGACTTTGAGACACCTCCACCCCGTTATAATAGCGACGAGGGCTTTGATTGTTAGGAGACCTTATCTCAGGTGTGGGCTAATTCTGAGGGTGTCTGGCCCTACTACCACAGCCAGTACCAGACCCGGGACGCTCACCAGGTCCAGACAACAGCGAGAGCGATGCACGGTCTCCTCTATGCCATGCCGCGGGAGACTGTGGTTGACTTCCAACCCTTTCTCGGTGAGACCGGGACCGGGATTGGAGCAGATCCACGTCAGGGCTGGGAGCTGGCCCTGATACTTCTTGTTGCAGAAACCCATGCCACGAGGTTGGCTCGACTACGTGAGTTTCACTCCTTCCGTCAGGGTCCTACAAGGCTTGCACTTGACTACTGGAGGCGCGCGATGTGTCTTTACACGCGCCTTGGGACCGGTGGCATCTCGCAGTTGTGGGCACTCGATACCATCATGATGGGGGCGCATTTGGACCACATGAAATTCTTTACGGGCTTCGATCATGTGGCTCTTTCTAAGTTGTCAGAGTCACTACAGTTGCTTCCTTGGGCCCGTTGCTACTTCATCCAGGCCAAATCGGCTCATGAGGCTACCATCACCCATCACCAGAGTCCACTTGTTGCAGCAGTGACTACGACCCCTCCTACGCCTCTGTCCGAGCTCACAAGTCGCACCTCCACCGCTTCCTCGTCCTCCTCCTCTACCTTGAGCCGCCACACTCAGGGCGTCCTTGCAGCCGCATAGGGGAAGAAGGGGAAGAAGTGACGCAGGAAGGGACACCAGCAGCAGCAGCCGGCGAGTAGTGGCACTGGACGTTCTGTCCACTGATGAGGACAACTGTTGAGGCACTCACCGCTATACAAAGTGTGAGCAGCCCCTTGATTTGACTCGGATCATGCGCGCCCTTCAAGCGGCACACGCGGAACGGATTTCCTCGAGTCACACACGGACTGGGCGTGCCGCGACTACGAGTGCAGCAGAAGCATCCGCTTCACCATGCGGCAGCGGTGATGTGGACCCTCGAGATCACACGATCGCGGAGCTTTGTCAGCTGCTGACGCTTTGTACTCAGAGAGGTGGGAGTGTGTTTTCATAGTCCAGTGGTCCTGACACAGCTTGTCTTACTGCCTCTGTTGCCCGTGATGATGCTTGTGGTGGAGCCATGTTGGCTTGCGATGAGGATGGACCTGACAGTTTTGACTGGCTTGACGAGTCACAGATCTATGTTGTTCGTCGTTGTCTTGAGTCCTCTGCTGAGCGTCGAGCAGAGGCAGAGTGTTCTGTGGCACGTTGCTCACTGTTGACGACCAGTCGTGAGCCAAGTGGCACCTGGATTATTGACTCTGGGGCCACCCATCACATGACCTATCGTTGTAGCGGCTTTGTTGTGCTTGGTCCCGTTGCCTCCGTTCGGTCTGTTCGCACAGGGTTTTGTCAGTCGTTGCCTGTGCAGGGAGTTGGGGTTGTGCGGTTTGAAGGTTCGTCTGGCCCCTTATACATTTCTAATGTGCTCTTTGTCCCTACTCTTGAGTTCAGCATGCTCTCAGTTCGTGCATGCACCAGGATGGATCTCACTATTGAGCACTTTGCTGACTCTGCCATAGTGACTGCTCTTGACACATGCTTCGTGCCTCTGTTGTTGATGACCTATATTGTGTGTCTCGTTGCATTCCCTCTGTTTCTTCTCTCCCTCTCTCCTCTGCACATGTGTTTGTTACTGGTGTTCTCTCCCCTGAGCACCAGCGCTTGTCACATCGTCGCCTCTGCCATGTGAGCTCGGACAATGTGTCCAAGCTCATTCGAACTCAGCCAACCCTCGGTCTTGACGCAACTTCTTTTGAGAAACTGCCGAAGACCGACTGTTTTTTTTTTGCGCCCAGGGTAAGATGCATCGATGCTCTTATCCTGACTCCTCCTCCTGGACACTACGCCCACTAGAGTTGGTCCACTCGGACCTTCTTGGTCCTCTACCAGTTGAGTCCCTCTCTGATCGGGGTCGGTATGTTTTCATCCTGACCGATGACTTCACCCGGATGCGGTGGGTCTACAGCCACCGCCACAAGAGCGATGCCGCATTGGCGGTTTGCCTGTGGCTTGTGATGGCTGAGCGTCAGTCTCGTCACACCATGCACACATTTTGCTCAGTTGGTGGTGGCGAGTTCTTAGGCGAGATGGATGCCTACTTTGTCGAGCACGGTATCTTTCACCAGCTTTCCGCCCCTGCTACACCACAGCAAAACGGTGTGTCTAAGCGTTTGAACTGCACCATGGAGGATGCGGTTTGCACTATGCGGTCTGAGTGCGATCTCAAGAGTCCTTTGCCTTTGAGGGCTTCTCCTACATGACGTGGGTCTGGAACCGCTTGCCGCATGGTCCACTTCCAGACAATGTCACGCCGTATGAGTTGTGGTTCGGTCATCGTGCTGATCTCCGTCTCGCCCGCGTTTGGGAGTCCCTTGCCTGTGTCTGGTACACTGAGGACCAACAGGGGTCCAAGGTCTCACCTTGGGGACGCATGTGTACCTTTCTCGGCATCTCCCCGCGGTCAAAGACCTGGGGCTTTTAGGACCCTGCTTGCCATCGCATTGTCGAGTCTCGAGATGCTCTCTTCTTTGAGGCTCTCACCTACCGCGACTTGTCCATCATTCTAATGCTGGCCGCCAACCACGTCCCTACTTGTGTGGCCTTCGGGCGGATGGGGGAGTCTAGTCCTGGGAATGGGTCCGTCTGGGCCTCCTTGCCTGTGGTCCCGTCTCCGGTTGCTTACAATCCGGCCATCGTGGCTGTGGGTCCAATAGCCTCATCAGTTCCCTCTGGCACACCTGATCCCATGCTGGTGTAAGACCCCTTTGGCGCACCCGATCTCGTGCCAGTGCCGGTCCCCTCTGTCACACCTGATCCCGTGTTGGTGTCAGACCCCTCCGGCACACCCGATCTCGTACCAGTGTCAGTCCCCTCTTCCACACCTAATCCCGTATGCGCGTCAGTCCCCTCTGGCATAACCGATGCCATTCCAATGTCAGCCCCCTTTGTCACAACTCCTCCCGTGCATGCACCCATGCCGCCTACAGCTTTGGCTCAACTGCCTTCCCCGCAACCTGAGGTGAGCGTCGCATCGGGCTACTCCTGCGAGCCCGGTGGTCGTCTTGGACCATTGGCCTCTAGGGCTCAGCGGACTGTTGACTCAGCGCCCACGCGCCCGACTTGTAGTGTTCAGAGTGGCGAGCCTGGTACGAAGGCCCTTGTCTTGAGTGTCTAGGCACACTACATTGAGGTACACCCAGCATGTCCTGTCGGCCACGAGTTGGTCTCTCGAGAGTTCTTGGTCGCTTGCGATGCCGCAGCCGACCTTGTCGTGGTCAGACCGAGTCCGGAGGCGTGTGTCTTAGCCACCCCGAGCACTCCCTCGACGATGCCTGATCCACGCACGCTGAAGGAGGCACTCTCAGCTCACGATGGAGACCTATGGCGTGCTACTTGTGAGGATGAGNAAGGCCCTTGTCTTGAGTGTCTAGGCACACTACATTGAGGTACACCCAGCATGTCCTGTCGGCCACGAGTTGGTCTCTCGAGAGTTCTTGGTCGCTTGCGATGCCGCAGCCGACCTTGTCGTGGTCAGACCGAGTCCGGAGGCGTGTGTCTTAGCCACCCCGAGCACTCCCTCGACGATGCCTGATCCACGCACGCTGAAGGAGGCACTCTCAGCTCACGATGGAGACCTATGGCGTGCTACTTGTGAGGATGAGTTGAGAGCCATCCGTGACTACTGTGTCTATGGGCTTGTCGACCTCCCGCCTGGGCGGAAGACTGTACAGGCCAAGTGGGTCTTTTGCAAGAAGGTGAAACCTCATGGCACATTGGATTGCTACAAGGCTCGTTTGATGGGCAAGGGGTTCTCGCAAGTTGAGAGAGTAGATTTCACTGACACCTTTGCACCCGTTGGCCGCATGACCACCGCTCGCGCTCTGTTCAGGGTTGTTGCTCACCATGACTGGGAGGTGCACCAGATGGACGTGAACAGCACGTTCCTCCATGGCATCTTAAAGGAGGAGATCTACATGGTCTACCCACTTAGATTCGAGGTTGGTGACAAGGTCTGGCACTTGTGCAAGGCCTTGTATGGCCTGAAACAGTCACCCAGGTGCTGCAACTTGGAGATCACCGGCACACTGACACGTGCCGGTTACATACAGAGTGATGCTGACCCGTCCCTCTTTCTCAGACGGATAGCTGAGAGCTTCGCTACCATCCTGGTCTACGTGGACGACCTCTTGATTCCGTCTCCTTCTATGGAGGCCGTGAAGGAGGCCAAGGCAGTCCTCCAGGTTGCCTACAGGATGAAGGACCTTGGTCTTGCAGCTGTATTCCTTGGGATGGAGATCGTGCGTGATCGTCAGCGACGGATACTCTTGTTGCATCAGGCACGTTACGCTCGCGTTGTGGGGGAGCGGTTTGCTGATCTCTAGGGTGTAGTTCTTCCAGCCTCCACCCCCATCACACATGACTGGCAGGATGCTCTGAAGGTGGATGATCCTACAGACCTGGGGAAGGCAGTGGACGTGATCCTGTACTTGCGCCTGATTAGCTCTTTGATGTACTTGGCCACTACCACACGACCTGACATTGCCTTTGTTGTCAACCTCCTTGCACAGGTTTCACAGTGTCCTCGGGGGAGAGCCCTCCATGCCGCTCTGCGAGTGGTACGGTACGTGGTGTCCACACCGTACCTCAGACTCTGCTCTCGACGTCAGTGTTTGGTGGTAGTCGACGGCTACACAGACAGTGACTGGGCGTGGAGTCCTGATGGGCGTAGTCAGATAGGTTACGTGTTCCTACTTGGTGGCACCGCTGTGTCGTGGCGGAGTAGCAAGCAGGGTTCTATCGCACGTAGCTCATCACAGACTGAGTATGTTGCTCTGGGGGCTGGGACTGCTAAGGCGATGTGGCTGCATCGTCTATTTCGTGAGTAGCGTCAGTCTGTGCCTTGCATCGTTCTGTGTTGTGACAACCAAAGTGCTCTTGCCATTACAGAGAACTCTGGTGTGTTTCATGCATGCACGAAGCACATTGTTGTTGAGCATCACTTTGTGCGTGATCTTGTGGAGCGACATGTGATCTCTGTCATTTGGGTTGGCACGGACATGCAGCGGGCTGAATTCTTGACCAAGGCACTTGCGCGGAGAAAGTTCATGGTGGACATTCTCACACACCCCACTCTCAACCACTCTCAGGCAAGGGGCGTACCCCCTTGCCTGAGAGTGGCTGAGAGTGGGGTGTGTGAGCATAGAGTGTTGAACATCCTGTTGTGCACCTGTGTAAGTTCTGCACGTGTATGGACATGCGTACCATCGGGTCATGGGGGAGTGTTGTGATGTGAGTTGTTTCCGTCCCTTTGTACAGCTCTCTGTGACCACTCAGCCGTGTCCATGCTCGTGCAGATCCGTGATGCGGGCCCAGCTGCCGCCAGAGCACTGACGATTGGCGGATCCATCCATCAGCAGCTGCCCGACGATTGACACGACGTCCCGGGTGCTTGCTAGGGTGCTCTGTAGTTTTTCTGCAGACGCTAGTGTTTTCTCGGTGGACTGGCTCTCGAGCCCGATTTGCATGTTTTGCATTGTCTGTCTACCGATCGATGCCGGACCTTTGCGTGTGACCAGCCTTAGCGTCCGGCTCGAGATTTTGCATCTCTATGTTTAGACGGTGTTGAGTTTGGATTCCTGTGCGCAGAGTTGCAGCCAAAACAGTGGTTTTGAGCCGGTTTAGGACAAACTGACACTGCCGCGTGCGTCACCCGCCGTGTGCCGCGGCAGGTGTTTATGTTATGTGCTTGTCAGTTGTCATTTCTCTGTGCATTGCTAAGCTACTGGAGCTGATGAGACTTTGCGCGTCTCCCTAGCCTGATCCTTGCTGTTTCTTGCACCTGCATGCTTGCTAGTACACCAGCTGACTGGAGAGTGTCGCCACATGAGCAGTAGCACGGTTAGGAAGCTTCCTAGCAATTTCTCAATTCAGGTAGATGGGAATATGAAATGTATGGTGAAGGACATCCCCTGGTATTAAAGCCGAAGAAAAACAAGTGCATATCTAGTCAAGTGGCATGGTTACGACGTTGCGCAGAACACTTGGGAGCCCTACGACAACCTCCGAGACGTCAATCACTTGGCCGAAAGCTATTATCGCCGTCATCGGCCTACGTTTGCTAATGTCCTGGGATATTGTGGTTAAAGGGGAGGCAAGCATTTTTTCCTTGACGTACACAAGTCCCTAAACTTCGCAAGTGGGTACATACGTCATTACATCCGTGGCCCACCGCACATCGACCTTAGGTTTTCTTACTCTGACCAGTCAAGGGAATTTGGGCCACTCGCCTGTTCCCCTGGTGTTTCGTTACAATAGATTCTAACAACTCGGACCACTTTCTAGAAGGGTCAATAGATGGGTTGCGAACAATATCACCCTTTGAAGAACTTTCGGTTGACTACTCGATTGCGCTTGACTTTTATGAAACCACACCTTGATATTCTTCAAGCTCCGGACTTCTTGGCTGAGCTTCTCAAACAGCCACTCACAGCGCAACGCTCTACGCGTTGCCCAGCTCGAGCGCTAAGGACCCATCATATGCCTTATTATGGTTTTTGTTATTGCATTTACGTACTTTACTCGACGCTTGTCGTACAATTACACGTAATGCTTCATAAAAACTATCTAATTCTCCAAGTCCCTCAACTTTTCTACTGTCCTGCACCTCATCCCTGTGAACCACCTACGTTGTGCTCAACGGAATAATGATAGATAGTGACTACAACCTTGTTGCATTGGGTATATGAGGTATTTTTGATGACCACTTTGCAAACGGGGCTTTTTCTTAGAAAAACTAGAAAGGAGATTAGTCCAAAGTAAGGGGGGGAAATGGTTCCTTTCGTCCCGAAGCATGGGGCGAGTCACTGGATTTTCCAAAATGNATGGAGAGATTAGTTTTATTCAACTTGGCGAGGGGTTTGTAGTGTTTGGACCCAAAACAATAATCGTTCGCTTGTTCATCCCCGAGAGGTGCATTTTGCTTGTTTTCAACGCAGGCGTGTGCCACATGTTGGCTGTTCCCAGATTTTCGCAGACAATTTTGGGGAGACGAGAACAGCAAGCTGATTGATCAGCTGTTGTCGTCACGCGGAGGACTGCACAACCGCCGACAGAGCGCCGTCCTATCTCGGATCCATTGATTCGAGTGACCTCCGCTCCAGTGCCTGAAGCAGGGCTGACGTAGGCAGTGCACTAGCGGTTCCTGAACATCCGCTCCGTCTGCATCCTCTCAGCTTCCTGGTGGTGCTGCCGCTCCACCACGCATTTAACTGGAGCCACCGCTGCGGCGGCCTACTGCGCGATCAAAGCCGGCACAGCAACCTGCGAGGCAACAGGAGAGGACGCGTTGGAGTTTCTCCGTGAAGGGCGGGACGGGGGGAGGGTTTGGGGGGATGCATCTGTCCGTAGAGGCAGGGTCCTGCCCCCTTACTGCTACAGCANCAAAGCAAAGCAAAGCAAAGCAAAGCAAAGCAAAGCAAAGTAAAGCAACGTAAAGCAACGCAAGCATCCGATTCGTTGGCCAAGGATTCGGGGGAGGCGAGGGACGAAAGGGAGAGCTCTGAGTGGGGGGAAAATGAATTTTCTTCGAGCCGTCCTTTTTGACGATGACGACTTCGAGAGAGTTCCAGCGGAGGAGGAAGAGGAGGAGGAGCAAGAGTTGAAGAAGAAGAAGAAGGAAACAACGAAGAAGAAGACGGGGAAGAAGAAGAAGGAGACCTCTTCATCCTCTGGTGGTACTGGGGCTGATCCGGAGGGACAGGGGGGCGATTCAGGGCCAGAATCAGCATCATCAGCGGGAGCACCAGCAGCAGCAGCATCAGCATCAGCGGCAGCAGAAGGAGATGCAAGCATAGCTGCCGAAATCGTTCCAAAGGGTGGGCCTGCTCCTGCTGGTGGTGATAGTGAATCGGGAGAAGCAGCGGCAAAGGAGGATGAGAAGAAGAAGAAGCAGGAGGTGGAAGGGGAGAGGAAGAAAGAGAAGAAGAGCACAGTGACAGAGATTACGGAGGAAGGTGCTGATGGTGGTGCGGAGGAGGAGGAGGACAAAGCAAAGGTGAGCTGTCGTTGATTGGTTACTCTTCGAAAACATGTCGCTGTATCTCCAATTCTCTGTGGTCGACAGCCTGGCTTGCACCATAGTCTGTGGTTGGCTTGCAGCATAGTCTGTGGTTGGCTTGCAGCATAGTCTGTGGTTGGCTTGCAGCATAGTCTGTGGTTAGCTTGCACCATAGTCTGTGGTTGGCTGCATAGTCTGTGGTTGGCTTGCAGCATAGTCTGTGGTTGGCTTGCAGCATAGTCTGTGGTTGGCTTGCAGCATAGTCTGTGGTTGGCTTGCACCATAGTCTGTGGTTGGCTTGCAGCATAGTCTGTGGTTAGCTTGCAGCATAGTCTGTGGTTGGCTTGCAGCATAGTCTGTGGTTGGCTTGCAGCATAGTCTGTGGTTGGCTTGCACCATAGTCTATGGTTGGCTTGCACCATAGTCTGTGGTTGGCTTGCAGCATAGCCTGTGGTTGGCTTGCAGCATAGTCTGTG
>SZWC01006140.1:116297-136711 GCA_023375785.1 Penium margaritaceum
GAGAGAGAGAGAGAGAGAGAGTGTCTTTTCTGCGAGTGAGTCGGACACAAGACACAAGACTTGCACGCGTAGAGGACTCGAGTTGCAATTCGTCTTTGTTTCTTTCCTTCTGAACACTGTGCAAAGTGTTTTAGAAAGACAGTACAAAACTGGCATGAAAGACGCAGGGAGCACCACTGTCAGTGTGCGTCTCCTGCGAGTTGCACACCCATGAACACGACAGAAGAAGACAAGCATGCCTACAGGACTCGGCCGCAAACCAAATCTGGTGATTCTTACTCGGTACGGCACACGGCCAGAGGTTGTTAGATGCCGGATAGACATTACAGTAACGTCTGAGACATCTTCTTCCAAAAAGGTCTTTGGAGGTAGTAGACGTAGGCTAGCACCTGTAGGCGTAAAGACTTCATATTCATTAGCCCACCCCGCTCTCCCCCCTCTCCATCCCCTGGAGGTTGCCACTGAAGTCTGGTGAAGCTGGAAAAGAAGTTAGATTCGATGGCTCTCTCTTTTAAAAGGACCTCCCACATTTTTTGCGAGAAACTGTCCATTTGCAAGCACTTCGGCGTGTTTGGTTTGTTGTCCTTTTCTCTGCAGTGTTTGGACAAGTAGGGGCTGCATGTCGTGCGTTCTTTTCTCGAAATTTGTTTATTCATGTGTTCATTTCTTTATGTTTCGCTCGTGGATCGTGTCTTGATGTGTTGCAGTTCATTCCACCTGCTTCATGGACCCCAGAACTGCAGTAGCTCCTCGTGAATCATTTCTACTGCACCGCTTGATGAATGAGTTGTCATGCATGAGTTGTCATGACACTGGCGCATGCAGGACTGGGGGGAGTGGGAGTGAAATTGGGAGCGGAGGAGCACGACACCGTCGTCGTCTGCAGTCGTCGCTGCTTTGCTCACACAATCCACACGCCCCACGCACACAAAATGGCCAAAGTCTATCCATCGTCGTCGCTGACATGGCCGACGTCGCTGCAGCAGCAATGAAGGTGGTGNAAGAAGTTAGATTCGATGGCTCTCTCTTTTAAAAGGACCTCCCACATTTTTTGCGAGAAACTGTCCATTTGCAAGCACTTCGGCGTGTTTGGTTTGTTGTCCTTTTCTCTGCAGTGTTTGGACAAGTAGGGGCTGCATGTCGTGCGTTCTTTTCTCGAAGTTTATTTACTTATGTGTTCATTTCTTTATGTTTCGCTCGTGGATCGTGTCTTGATGTGTTGCAGTTCATTCCACCTGCTTCATGGACCCCAGAACTGCAGTAGCTCCTCGCGAATCATTTCTACTGCACCGCTTGATGAATGAGTTGTCATGCATGAGTTGTCATGCATGAGTTGTCATGACACTGGCGCATGCAGGACTGGGGGGAGTGGGAGTGAAATTGGGAGCGGAGGAGCACGACACCGTCGTCGTCTGCAGTCGTCGCTGCTTTGCTCACACAATCCACACGCCCCACGCACACAAAATGGCCAAAGTCTATCCATCGTCGTCGCTGACATGGCCGACGTCGCTGCAGCAGCAATGAAGGTGGTGGGCGTCGTTGCTGGGCGCATGAGCAGCGAACTACTTCTGCTACGGTGTTCATGCTCCAGAGCGAAGCTGCGGTTGATGAACCGTCTTCTTTCTGCGTCTGAAGTCATAGGGTTGCAGCAGTGGATCTCGCCTGCCCATGGATGGATGGGGAACACACGCGCGTGCGTAGAGAATTCTTCTTTCCTTCTCTCTTGTTTGTAAAGTAGGTCCTATGGAGTACATGCATGGGTGACACGGTTTTTCTCCACGTTGTTGAGCAAGAGGCATCCCTTTCACCTGGGTACACAAAGGGTCCACAAAACAGAGTCTTAGTGAAATACAGTTAGTGGGCTTTGTGTCATGATACTAGTGGCCAGCTGTACCATCCATCTGTTCAGCTTTACCTCAATCATGTGTCAGAGATGGGCTACTTCCGTCTGAGTACATGATTTTTACTACAACCTTTCGTTTACAGATGACATACATAGGGAAACGCAAATGTTGTTTGTGATACCAAGTGTTGAAGGGTCGAGCTCCATCTGTTCATTCACCACACAAAACATTACTTCATTTGTCAGTGAGCATGGTTTGATCCACTTGAATGTGCCTAGGTGTTGACACGAAGGTCTCTTTAGGGGGCACCCTCTCACTTTCCATGAGTTACAAGGTGCGAGGTCCATGTGTTGAATTTTATCATCACAATAGGTGTTGGCTTTCGTGCATCTCTCGTTGTACTCTGTTGTTTCCTCCCGGCTTATGTACATCGGCGTTGACACGAAGGTCTCTTATGACGGCGAGACTTGACGCCGCTGGAGTGTCGCTCGGTGGAGCCGACGCCGCTGAGGCCCACTCACCCGTCGCTGTAGCCTCCTCCCTCTGGCGATGCGCTCAGCTCCATCGGCAGGCCTCCTCGGTGGTCGGGCCGCCGGTAGTCACTGCCACTGCGGATGCACTCTGCATGCACCTAGCGCTGTGTCTGGCTGTGGCATTGCCATCCATGTCTTTTGTTATATGGCCCTGTTTGGCATCGTTGACCGTCGTAGGCACTGCCTGAGTTCGTGCAGCCATAACTTCTTGTAGCTATTTTTCTAACTGATTCTGACCGCACGACTGCGTTCGTAGCGTCAAGATTATGGTATGGTCCAGTTTTTAGGCAAAACGGACGACGCCCAGGTTTTGGGCTGTCGGGCGTCTGGCAGGACTCACCGAGAAAACCCTGCCTGCCAGAAAATAGGTCGAGCAGTATAGACTGATTGGCTGGTTAGCTGAGTAACAACTTTTACACTAGTGGGGGGGGGGCCTAGAACTCGGAGGGGTTCCCCATTGTTGCTCATTCTTCATTGCTAATCATTAACTTCCAATTTTCAGCTACTTTCTAGTGCTAACATTGGCGCGCGCACTTCTAAGTAACAAACCCAGAGCTTCCACACTTATTCTCTAGAGCAGCAGACTGAGGGGGCAGCAGAATTGAGTAACGAGCGTGGAAGCCCGCACACTGCATCGACAACGCATGCTGCCCCAACCTGATGCCTAGGTTTCTAGCTTGGTATCAGAGCCAGAGCGTAGCAGCAGCAGCAGAAGACTGGCGTACAGGGGCCAGACAACGTCGGCGGACTCCCATACGCGCCAGTGCAGGGGAAATGCTACCCGATTTTTTCCGACAGCATTGACCCCCACACGTGACGTGAGGAGGTGAGCGGCATGCCGCGTCCAACACCTGTGGGCGACGACGCACGCGGCAACGTCACCCAGGTGCAGTTACTTGCACCAGCACGCAACAGCAGCAGCTTGCAGCAGCGGCAGTCGCAGGCAACGGCATTGAGCAGTGGCAGCAGCAGCCAGCAGCAGCTGCGTGCAGCAGTAGAAGCAGGCAGAAGCAGCAGCTCGCAGTAGCCTGCAACAGCAACAGCCCGCGGCAGCAGCTCGTAGCAGCAGCAGCCTACAGCAGCAGCTCGCAGCAGCAGCAGCCCGCAGCAGCAGCGAGTAGTAGCAGCGGCAAGCAGCAGCTACAGCAACGTGCAGCAGCAGCAGCAGGCTGCATCAGCAGCAGTAGCAAGCCGCAGCAGCAGCCAGCCGCAGCAGCTGATGCAGCGAGCAGCTGCCAGCAGCGGCTGTTGATTCTCCAAGCAACAGCTGCCACAGGTGCGATGTTCGTCGCAACCGTGGCAGCAACGACAATCGCACTCTCGTGCTCCTTTTCCAGCTCCCACCTGCAGATATGCAGTGTGTTATTAGCCGCCACAGCTGCTCTAAGCTGCAGCCGCTGCAACTATGGTACCAATCGCAGTAGTAGCAGCAGTGGACGGATTGGTGCTCTCCCCGCACCCTCGAAAGGTCCCCAGGCTGCTCTCAGACCTCAGAGCCTCCACATGATTCTTCTTGTGACAACGGCATATGCAGAAGTGGTCGCCTTCTGAGCTCCCTCTTTGCCCTTTTCATGTCTTCAACAGCTGTGGCACAGACCGTATGCAAGGCAACAGCTGCAGCAGCATGCAGAAGCAGGCCTAACAGTGGTAGTTGGTCGTGAAGTCAAGTTCCGCAGCATCCGCATCTACCTCCATAGCCACAACAGTAGCAGCAGTGACGGCGGCCGCTGCAACTGCAACCATCACTGCAGTGATTGCTTCTTCTAATGTTCATTCTCATCAACCGCCCCTCCTCCCTGTTTTCCCCCTGCTTGTACATCAGAGCAGCAGCAACAATGGAGAGTCGTTGGCTGCACCAACTGCAATTCACTTGCAGCTGCAACCGTCTTGCAGCAGCTGCAGCTGCTGTTGTTCGCCATCCTCACTTCTCCACCGAATTCGGAGCCCATCGAAGAGAACTCCTTAGAGGCTGTGGAGGAGGTCGTTGCTGATAGACAAGTAATAGCCTTCTAGGAGTTGGTCGAGCGTGAGCAATGCTGCTTTCTTTGCTTGAGCTCTCTTGGCGACCACCCGGGCAAAGATTACAACTAGAAGGCGGCGGTTCGTGAGTGGGAGGAGCAGGGGGTGGAGCACCATTACTACACGGTTGCCGGTTTTCTTTTCTCCCCACACCCTACTGCTCACTCAGGTCACCTACAACGACTTCGTGCATGATCTAAACTGGTGAGACCGAACCATTTTCTCGCTAGCAGAGCTCCGCCTCTGCCCAGGCCTTCCACTGCAGTCAGTCGGGACGATTATTCTTCCTCTGTGCCACCTGCAGTTGATTCTCTTGGCCTCGCAGCCGCAGTGCTCGGCACCGCTGAATTTGCTGCCACCTCCCTCGCTGCCACTGCTCGGATTTCTCGTGCACCAGACACCACGGTGGGTGGGCGAGCGGAGGAGGCCTACACTGAGGCAGCTGCAGTTTTTGGGCCTTTGGCTGCTGCAGCTGCTAACATTACCACACAGCTCTCTACAACAACAGCATCTGTTGCGCCAGCAGCCTCTGCTGCAGTCAATGGCACCTCATCTGCTGTCATGGTTTTGCTCATCTATGTCTCCTGCACTCGTGTCCATCACCTTGAACCTATCTCCCACATACAGCTGTATAGCCATTGTCATTTTCACAATTTCTTTCACCTTTGCCATCGGAAAAACAGCCATCCCTGGTGCTCTCTATCTCCTTATCACCACATTGCTGTGTATTGCAGTTTTTGGCCTTTGCTATAGCACTCGTACTCCTGCTCCTTGTCTTGTTCCCACAAACCGAGTGCAGTGAGCACCCAACATGATCTTCTCCATGCTCATTAACTCTCTATGGCTCTTCTGTGGGTGCGGTGGTCTGTCAGTGGGTTTCCCTTGCAGCTACAGCTCATCCATTCAGGCAGCAGACTTCTTTCATTCTTCCCTTGTCCACTGGAGTAGGGTAAACATGACTAAATTGTTCATTGTTCTTTCCTCTGTACTCTCCTCACTTACCGCCATGCCTGACCAAGGGCTAGCCATTGCAAAACTGGAGATGCAAAGACGTATCTTGCTCTTGAAGCTACTGAGAATTNTGCAGCGAGCAGCTGCCAGCAGCGGCTGTTGATTCTCCAAGCAACAGCTGCCACAGGTGCGATGTTCGTCGCAACCGTGGCAGCAACGACAATCGCACTCTCGTGCTCCTTTTCCAGCTCCCACCTGCAGATATGCAGTGTGTTATTAGCCGCCACAGCTGCTCTAAGCTGCAGCCGCTGCAACTATGGTACCAATCGCAGTAGTAGCAGCAGTGGACGGATTGGTGCTCTCCCCGCACCCTCGAAAGGTCCCCAGGCTGCTCTCAGACCTCAGAGCCTCCACATGATTCTTCTTGTGACAACGGCATATGCAGAAGTGGTCGCCTTCTGAGCTCCCTCTTTGCCCTTTTCATCTCTTCAACAGCTGTGGCACAGACCGTATGCAAGGCAACAGCTGCAGCAGCATGCAGAAGCAGGCCTAACAGTGGTAGTTGGTCGTGAACTCAAGTTCCGCAGCATCCGCATCTACCTCCATAGCCACAACAGTAGCAGCAGTGACGGCGGCCGCTGCAACTGCAACCATCACTGCAGTGATTGCTTCTTCTAATGTTCATTCTCATCAACCTCCCCTCCTCCCTGTTTTCCCCCTGCTTGTACATCAGAGCAGCAGCAACAAAGGAGAGTCGTTGGCTGCACCAACTGCAATTCACTTGCAGCTGCAACCGTCTTGCAGCAGCTGCAGCTGCTGTTGTTCGCCATCCTCACTTCTCCACCGAATTCGGAGCCCATCGAAGAGAACTCCTTAGAGGCTGTGGAGGAGGTCGTTGCTGATAGACAAGTAATAGCCTTCTAGGAGTTGGTCGAGCGTGAGCAATGCTGCTTTCTTTGCTTGAGCTCTCTTGGCGACCACCCGGGCAAAGATTACAACTAGAAGGCGGCGGTTCGTGAGTGGGAGGAGCAGGGGGTGGAGCACCATTACTACACGGTTGCCGGTTTTCTTTTCTCCCCACACCCTACTGCTCACTCAGGTCACCTACAACGACTTCGTGCATGATCTAAACTGGTGAGACCGAACCATTTTCTCGCTAGCAGAGCTCCGCCTCTGCCCAGGCCTTCCACTGCAGTCAGTCGGGACGATTATTCTTCCTCTGTGCCACCTGCAGTTGATTCTCTTGGCCTCGCAGCCGCAGTGCTCGGCACCGCTGAATTTGCTGCCACCTCCCTCGCTGCCACTGCTCGGATTTCTCGTGCACCAGACACCACGGTGGGTGGGCGAGCGGAGGAGGCCTACACTGAGGCAGCTGCAGTTTTTGGGCCTTTGGCTGCTGCAGCTGCTAACATTACCACACAGCTCTCTACAACAACAGCATCTGTTGCGCCAGCAGCCTCTGCTGCAGTCAATGGCACCTCATCTGCTGTCATGGTTTTGCTCATCTATGTCTCCTGCACTCGTGTCCATCACCTTGAACCTATCTCCCACATACAGCTGTATNTCACCTTTGCCATCGGAAAAACAGCCATCCCTGGTGCTCTCTATCTCCTTATCACCACATTGCTGTGTATTGCAGTTTTTGGCCTTTGCTATAGCACTCGTACTCCTGCTCCTTGTCTTGTTCCCACAAACCGAGTGCAGTGAGCACCCAACATGATCTTCTCCATGCTCATTAACTCTCTATGGCTCTTCTGTGGGTGCGGTGGTCTGTCAGTGGGTTTCCCTTGCAGCTACAGCTCATCCATTCAGGCAGCAGACTTATTTCATTCTTCCCTTGTCCACTGGAGTAGGGTAAACATGACTAAATTGTTCATTGTTCTTTCCTCTGTACTCTCCTCACTTACCGCCATGCCTGACCAAGGGGTAGCCATTGCAAAACTGGAGATGCAAAGACGTATCTTGCTCTTGAAGCTACTGAGAATTCAATCATGAATCTGATACTAGCAAAGCCGAGCTTGCCAAAACAATTGCTGTCAGATGGAGCCCTTCGGGACACATCAACTGGGGCTGTTCTAGGGAAGTTTTATGTTGTACCCTGGACTGAGCACTGGATTCTGTTCCATTGCCACGCTGACGTTCTGCGTTTGGACAGTTGTTCCCCCCTGTATCTGTCACCTTCATCGTCTCTCGTGTCCTGCCCTCCACTCAGTCATCCTCTGGTTTCTTGATCATTGATTGAGGGGCCACGCAACACATAAGGTCCTTCATCCTTCATCAGGTGCCTTGTTTCTCTCCCTTGAACCTGATAGTTCCGTCTGCTTCATCCGCACTGCCTCCGGCCAGTTGCTCACGTTCTAGGGTGTGGGTGTCGTTCGCTTTGACTGTCCTGCGGGGGATATGTTCCTGCCAAAGGTGCTGTACGTGCCCAATCTTGAGGTCAACATTTGGCCTATGACCACCTTAAACTATCAGCGAATGGAATCCATGTCCTACTGTGGCCTCGGCATTGTCTCTCTGCATTCTTCTGGTCATACCTTACTCCCACCTAGATTCGCATGGGTATTTGCGAAGGATATATATGTATATGTTTTTTTTAGAACAACCTTCGCCGAATTTTGGAACACTGACAATATGCGGTACTCGAGTATGTGGGCTAGAAAACTTAAAAAAATTTCGTGTTCAACCCTTCTAAAAGTGGCAGGCCATAGACTCGAGTCCTAAAANTGGATGTGAAGCAAACGTGGTTCAAAGCTTCCCTGGGACCAAGCCGTCCCACTGGCCATGGTGTAGCTTTCTTGCAAGGTCATGGTTTGTTGCTCCGGCTGGAAGGTGGTGAGTGGAGGCAGACATGCATCTTCCAGAGCTGAGGGTGTGCAGGGCCCTTGGCTTTTCCTGCATTCCTTTTGCAGACCCGTTGCTGGGGACACACTCCAGTCTGACTCATACAGGGGCAAAAACACCGGTTCTGACCTGCAGCTGGCCAGCACTTCGCCCTTGGAATGATGTGCCTCCTTCAACGAAGGAGAATGCGAAAGGCATGCCTGTGGCGTTGGCATGGCAGAAAAGCCCGATCTCGGCTTAGCACAGGGGGACTGTACGCCTTGGCCAAGACAGGCTTGGGAAAGCATGCTCGTGGCAACTGGCCCTTGTGTCGCAGTGACACTCCCCAGGTTTGTTTCTCTTTGATCCACAAGATCCCCCATGTTCTGGACTGAACCATGCCGCTGGATCCGCCTTGTTTGAATCTCCTGCTCAAGATTCTGCCCAAACTTTTGATCATGCAATAGACCAGACTGTGGCCAAAGCAAGCATTGTCCTCTTTCCTCCAGTTCGTCCTGGCGGCGCTGCTGTTGCTGGGGTTGCTGCAACCTACGCTGCTCCAGCTGCTGCTCCTCGTGACAAACCTGATGCCCCGGACCCTGGTCCCGTGCTTGTTGTTTCTGCTGCTGTTGTTCTAGCAAAAACTCCTGCTCTCGCTGCCTCTGATACTCTTCCTGCTGCTGGAAGTACTGCTGCTGGAAGTACCGCTGCTGCTGCTGCTGCTGCTGCGGCTGCTGGACGTACCGCTGCAGCTGCTGCTGCGGCTGCTGGTGGTGGTGTTTCTGCAGCTGGTGCTTCGGGTGCTTCTGCTGCTGTTGCTGCTGCTGCTGATGCTGCCGATGCTGCTGCTGCTGCTGCTGCTGCTGCAGCTGCTGCTGTTGCGGCTGCGGCTGCTGCTGCTGCTGCTGCTGCTGCTGCTGCTTCTCCAGCAGCTGAGGAGGNTCTATTATGTCTTTTGCTTGCACACGCCGCAGCACATCCCAGCGTCATCTCTGTCATGTCATCCCTGCTACAGACCCCTATCAACCACCATCATTCCCCAGTCCTATCTTGGACCCTGCTCCATATCAGACTGCTGCTCTGCTACCGGCCCCTTACCCTTACACTTGTGGGATCAGGCCCCGAGCTCTTCCCTCACCAAGTGGGATTACTTCCAGTGACCCCAGGCCCTGTCTCTTTGGTCTCATTGTAATGGCCCTTAACGGAGTAGACATTGCTGTTGTGCATCCTAGCAGTGCTCTTTGATTCTCCCTCAACTTCAAGGAGTTCCACAGCGTTATAGAAACCTCTGTGTTAAGATGTTTTTCCGCCTGTTTCTTTCTTGTGGTCTCTCTCCACAAGCGCCAGAGAACATCACTGTTCAGGAGGCCACTAACGTCCCTCTATAGGAGAGGTCCATGCAGGAGGAGCTGGCGACACTTCGTGAGCATGGTATGAATGAGCTTGTGGATATACATCTTGGTTGAAGGGCAATCTATGCACGCTAAGTTTATGTCCAGAACCTAGAGCCTAATGGTGCGGTTGATTGTTACAAGGCACGACTGACTGCCAAGGGATTCTCTGCACTTGTTAGGTGTTACACCACTGCTTGTCCTCTCCTTGTTTGAGGTGCTAAAACTGGGTGTGATAGGAGGAAAAATTAGGATGGATACTGATTAGGGAGAAGATACAGGTACGGACATAGAGGGGGCAGGCACTGGTCAGGCGTGCGCAGGTGTGGGATCAGGCGCGGGTGCGGCTGGTTGGCACAGGAACAAGCTCGAGTGTTGACAGAAGAGCGGGCTAAGGCGTGGACATGGATGTATGCATATGATCAGGTTTGGATGCAGATGCAGGGGCAATGACAGGTGCAGAATTGGGATCAGNAGTGGGTATAGAGACATCATCAAGGATGCCTAGCTCTTACTGATTCACACTACAAATGTTTGGAGCAGCCAATGGACACAACTAGTGAATAGTTTGAAGAACAAGGATCACAAACGAGAAGTGGAAAGACCAAGTCATGTTCAGTAGAAATGAATCGAAGTTGGATTTTGTTGCTTATAGGAGTAGGATTACAATAGATCCTTAGATTATGTTTTTCTATGCTTTCCAACACATCCAACAATGCCCAATTTGGGGCAGTAAAGCCCCTGCTACGGCCGCCAAAGCAACCCTTGGTGGAGCCGCATGCCTTGCACGCTAGGCTAGGGAAGGTGCTTTGACAGCGACCTGTTGAAACGCCCTTCTCTAACCCAAAAGTCAAGGAGAAAATCATCCTTATCAATTAGTTTACCTTGGTTGCCTCCTTTGTGGGTTTGGTGCATCTGGAGCTTGTTGGTGTCAAACTCGGATCACCAGCGGTTGACTATCCTGTCACTCATGACGGATTCAAGATTCCACCCGTCAACAAACGGAACTTGGGGCTAGGTCAAACTTCTGAATACTTACTCAAATCCAGCTATCTAAATCTTGATCTTGTATGGAAAAGTTCAAGAAATCCAAATCTAGAATCAGATCAGGTGTTCAACCACTCCCTAGTGGTCAAACCAGGGAATACAATCAACGGAATTCATGACAAGGTGCACAAANCGGCTGGTTGGCACAGGAACAAGCTCGAGTGTTGACAGAAGAGCGGGCTAAGGCGTGGACATGGATGTATGCATATGATCAGGTTTGGATGCAGATGCAGGGGCAATGACAGGTGCAGAATTGGGATCAGGTGCGGGCGCGGATGCAGGCGCAGGGTCAGGCAAGGGCGCGGATGTAGGCGTAGGGTCAGGCATAAGTGAAAATGCAGAGGGGCTTGAAGAACACACATGGCCAATGATCAGAATGCCAGGGACGAGGGTGGTCAGAGATGGATCTAAAGGTGGAGAGGCTGGAATGGACCCATCCAATGGCCCGGGCAACCCCATCCGCTGGGAATCTACACAACTTAGAGCGTGTTCAGAGGCCAATGCGAGGGTGCATGAGAGATCTCAATATGTGGGAGCATAAAAGAAGAGGATGTCGCGGTACTGGACAATGTGATGACCGATGGGATCGCAGAACTGCCTAGCTTTTTACTGTAGGATGATGCCATACATTCGGACCTGCGGTGAGAGCTTGGTGCCCTGTTGGTCCTCTGTGAACCGGGTGCAAGCAAGGGATCCCTGCACACGTATGAGATTGAAGCCAGAAGGGAGGTCAAATCAAATCTGGTATATCATGACATTGCCCGGCAGGGGACGGTCCCAGACCCACGTCATGCTAGAGGAGCTCTCAAAGTCCAAGGACTCTGGAATACATTACTGAACATGCATAGCGTGGAACAAATCCTCCACATTATGGTTTCAACTCTCAGGAAAACCACTCTACTGAAGTATGGCGTGAGCAAAGAGCTGCAACAAAACACCATGATCAGCAAAGAACACCTCCATCTTGTTTGAATACTCTCCTCCATGGTCAGAGCGGAAGGTATGGAGTCTCTGGAAAGACTGACGCTCAGCCCTGATCAATCATGTACAAATTTTTAGAGTGGCCTCACTCTTGTGGCAAATTCTGTAAACCCAATGCATCCGCGTGAAGTCATCTGTTAGGGTGAAAAAAAACCACCTGCAGACTGACAAGAACTTGACAGGGAGGAGACCGAGAAGGTCCAAGTAGATCAACTTCAACAGGCACTGTGCTTGGCAGGTGCACTGAGAATATGTGCAGCAATGCATGCTGGCTTGAGCATGCAAGAGGTATTCTGTCTTGGAAGGCTTCTCAAACATTTAGCATGAAAATTGAGGGCTGGCTCCTTCCAAATGAGTTAGAAAAGGATGTCCATGGTCACGTGACAGAAGAATGTATGGAGTAGAGCTGGTTCTCGGGCAAGAGCTGTTGGACCTAGTGGGTATAGAGACATCATCAAGGATGCCTAGCTCTTACTGATTCACACTACAAATGTTTGGAGCAGCCAATGGACACAACTAGTGAATAGTTTGAAGAACAAGGATCACAAACGAGAAGTGGAAAGACCAAGTCATGTTCAGTAGAAATGAATCGAAGTTGGATTTTGTTGCTTATAGGAGTAGGATTACAATAGATCCTTAGATTATGTTTTTCTATGCTTTCCAAAACATCCAACAATGCCCAATTTGGGGCAGTAAAGCCCCTGCTACGGCCGCCAAAGCAACCCTTGGTGGAGCCGCATGCCTTGCACGCTAGGCTAGGGAAGGTGCTTTGACAGCGACCTGTTGAAACGCCCTTCTCTAACCCAAAAGTCAAGGAGAAAATCATCCTTATCAATTAGTTTACCTTGGTTGCCTCCTTTGTGGGTTTGGTGCATCTGGAGCTTGTTGGTGTCAAACTCGGATCACCAGCGGTGGAGTATCCTGTCACTCATGACGGATTCAAGATTCCACCCGTCAACAAACGGAACTTGGGGCTAGGTCGAACTTCTGAATACTTACTCAAATCCAGCTATCTAAATCTTGATCTTGTATGGAAAAGTTCAAGAAATCCAAATCTAGAATCAGATCAGGTGTTCAACCACTCCCTAGTGGTCAAACCAGGGAATACAATCAACGGAATTCATGACAAGGTGCACAAAATTTCAACAACCTCCCCCTTGCTCCGCAGCCTTCATGCCCTGTTCTTGCAACCTGTGCTGTTCTATGCCTCATAGTGCCAACCGAGCTCCATGCACCTCGCTTCAAGCATGTCCTTGTGCTGTGCCATGGTCATGGCATATACGAGCATGAGCTTAGTGCCACAATGCACAGTAGTCCTTTGCCACAAAATCACATGCGTAGTGATGCCGGATCTCGATGTGTGCTTGGTCCTCCTATGCAGGAACAAGTCTAGGTGAGGCTGATTATGCTCATGTTATCCACATTAAGCACTTTCAGCTTCTTTTGGGGTACCCTGATCCCCTTTAGGAACTGCCGCTGTCAGATTGCCTCCTTCGCAGCTTCCGCGAGCGCGATGTACTTCGCCTTGGTGCTCGAGAGCGCCACAAAATCCCGCTTCCTGCTGGCCCATGAAACTGCTGCAACACCAAGCAAAAAAATGTACCCCGCCATTGATTTTCTTACATCCAAATCATCAGCCCAGTCCTCATTGGAGTAACCAACCAACTGGAGGACGTCGCCCCACGATCCCCCTCCAAACGCAAACCGTGACTTTTTTTTTTGCCTTGAGGTAGCGGATGATTCAATTTACCGCTTCCTAATGCAGCGGCCCCAAGTCAGCAACATAGCGGCTCACTTGGCTCTTCGCAAGGGCCAGTTCAGCCTATGTTGCCACCATGATGTACATGATGCTGCCGATTGTGGACTGGTACGCACGCCTGCCATCTCTTCCTCCTCATCCGTGCTCGGGCCCATGCTTGAGCTCAACTCACACATTGTGGTCATGGGTGTGCCATNCTTGAGCTCCCCCACGTCGGTCATTTTGGACCAACTGTCAAGCTGGCGCTTCAGGCTCACTAGCTCCTCCCCATCCAAAGACACGAGGATGAGATCGTTCACATAAAGAACCACAAATTGGTGCAACCCCGGCTGCTTCCACACGTAATGACCTGCCTCACAACACTTGGACTGAAGCCAGGCCATGAAGCCATTCATTTACAGGTACCACGAGTGGCACTTGCAAGCTCCGTGCAAAACCGGCACACATTCCCCGGCGACGGTTCCACCCCCTCCAGCACCTCCATGATAACCTCCATGTCCAGGTTGCCATTGAGAGCGTGTTTTTAATTTCCATTTAGTGGACCTCGTAGTCCTGCTGCCATTGAGAGGATGGTGTGGATGGAGGCAAATTCTGCCAACTATCGTAGTGCTTACCCTTTTGCTGGGCATTCCCCTACGCCACCGGGTGCGCCTTGTACCCCTCCATCTTCCCCTCTTTAGTGAGCTTCTTGTTGAAGATAAACTTGGAGTTGATGATTATCTTGCCCTGTAATCTGTCAATGAGCTCCAAAGCGTCATTCTCCTCATGGGAGATGAGCTCATATTTTGCTCCCTCCCACTCTGCCCCATCCTTCCACTGCAACAATTCCTTGAAGGTCTCGGGCTCCTCTTGTGTAAAGAAACCTCCAGGGAACCCAGACTTGAATCATACCATGTTTCCATCCTCCTTGAGCATTGGCTTCTTCAAAGCTGCTGCAGTTGGAGCTAACATAGTTGTTTCCACTGATGCTGCTGCTGCTGCTGCCCCTGGAAGCGCTATTTGCACCGCTGGCCTGCTCTCCCTTCATCAAGGACCGTGGAGATGGAGGTTGACTTCCCNGATGAGATCGTTCACATAAAGAACCACAAATTGGTGCAACCCCGGCTGCTTCCACACGTAATGACCTGCCTCACAACACTTGGACTGAAGCCAGGCCATGAAGCCATTCATTTACAGGTACCACGAGTGGCACTTGCAAGCTCCGTGCAAAACCGGCACACATTCCCCGGCGACGGTTCCACCCCCTCCAGCACCTCCATGATAACCTCCATGTCCAGGTCGCCATTGAGAGCGTGTTTTTAACTTCCATTTAGTGGACCTCGTAGTCCTGCTGCCATTGAGAGGATGGTGTGGATGGAGGCAAATTCTGCCAACTATCGTAGTGCTTACCCTTTTGCTGGGCATTCCCCTACGCCACCGGGTGCGCCTTGTACCCCTCAATCTTCCCCTCTTTAGTGAGCTTCTTGTTGAAGATAAACTTGGAGTTGATGATTATCTTGCCCTGTAATCTGTCAATGAGCTCCAAAGCGTCATTCTCCTCATGGGAGATGAGCTCATATTTTGATAGCTCCCTCCCACTCTGCCCCATCCTTCCACTGCAACAATTCCTTGAAGGTCTCGGGCTCCTCTTGTGTAAAGAAACCTCCAGGGAACCCAGACTTGAATCATACCATGTTTCCATCCTCCTTGAGCATTGGCTTCTTCAAAGCTGCTGCAGTTGGAGCTAACATAGTTGTTTCCACTGATGCTGCTGCTGCTGCTGCCCCTGGAAGCGCTATTTGCACCGCTGGCCTGCTCTCCCTTCATCAAGGACCGTGGAGATGGAGGTTGACTTCCCACCTCCTTTTTTGGCTCCAATGCTGCCGGCACTTTGGACTCATCGTTCGATATGGCTGATTCCAAATCAGCCACTCCACTATCCCCCGGATGGTTCTTGCTGGTTGGATCCGCTTGGAATCCACCCTCGTTTGCATCCTCTGGCTCCTCTCCATCGAGTGTTGGCAGCCACAATCCACACGTGGAGAGACCCGCCTCCNCTTGCCCCAATATCTTTGTGCGAGGGCAGCATTACTCAACATGGACCTTTCCATGTTGAAGAAGGTGTGGTTTGCCATATCGACAATGCCATTCTGCTACCAAGAGTGTGGCCTAAGTTTCTGCCATGCAATTCCCTTGCTCTTTGTCCATTCAAAACAGCCCTTAAATTTGCAGCCATTGTCGCTCCGGAATGCCTTCACATTCAACTCCATTTGCCGCTCCAATGCTGCCAACAACTCCTACATAAATGACAGCACATAAACCTTCTTCTTCATGTTGTAGGTATATAGTTTGCGGCTTTAGTTGTCGATGAAGGTGACAAAGTAGCGAGCTCCACAAATAAATGACTTGAACGTTATGTACACATCTGTGTGCACCACCTCCAACTTTGCCAATGCGTGCATTCACTTGTCATCAAACGGCTGCCATGTCACCTTTGAGACCATGCACAACTTGCACAAAAAAATATTCACTGTGTCAAGGCCCTTGAACTCAAGGCCCCACACCACTTCCTTCTTTTCCATGTCCCTCACAATTAAAGGGGCGATATAGAACAAGCGGAGGTGCCACATGTTCAGGTCCCCATCCTCCTTCTCTGCATGGTGGGCAACGTCAAATGCTCCCCGTCTGCTAAGGATTTTTTTCACAAAGATGGTACAATTCATCCTCTCAATTTCCACGTGAAGTCACCTTGGTGTCTCCCTCCTTCCGGACATTGACCTCTTTCTTCCTGAAGAGCACCTTGAGCTCCCTGTTGGTAAGGTGGCTGACAAAAGGCAGATTCAACATGAAGTTGGGCATGTGGATTACATCATGACTTATGCTCATGACAGCCTTCCCTTCCACATCCACCTTGAAACGAACGTTGCCTTCACCTGTTGCCAACTTTATGTAACCATTAATCAGATTCATGTGCTGCCCCAAGGCGTCAGAGGTAACAAATGTGGCCTGCTTGCATTGTGTATGGCGGGCCCGGTCCGGACTCGATCACGGTGAATCTTAGATCTTTCAAGTCGGTGGATTCTTACGTCATCATCACTTGGTTGCCCTAATTCTCAGCCTTTCTAGGCTGGGCCAACTGCTTGTCGGAGTAGTTACATGCGTAGGTGCCTTCTTCTCCACAGTTGTAGGAATCCCCTTTCTTTTCACCTGTCTTGGTGCCCTGCTTCGCACCCTTCCCCTTCTTGCCTTCCCCTCCACCTTAAGGGAGGGTGACATAGGCGGAATTTGATGTTGCCCCACTCTGTTTCCCACCACATGGAATCCATTCGTTGCAGGCGTACTCAGCCATCTTGGGGTATTTCAGCTCATCAGTAAGCCAGCCACCAGAGGTGGTGATCATGGGACTCCAACTGTCCATCAAGGTAAGGAGGAGGACCATGGATTGCAGCTGAGGGTCAACCTTCCACCCAGTGGCTAAGCACTCTGAAGTAAGGGCTTGATCTGCTACATGATCTCCATGATATTGTCACCTTTGTAGGCTCGAAGGGTGACAAGCCTCTTAAAGGAAAGGAGCTGGTTAGCAAAGTTGTTGGACTGCTAGATGGAGCAGAGTTTCTTCCAAGCCTCTGCAGCCTCCGGGAATCCTTTAATGTGTGCATGCTGCACCGGAGCAAGAGCCAGCACCAACAAATAAAGCACCTTTTTGTTGTGCTTCTTGAACTTCTCCACTTCCTCCCACGTCAACGTTTCTGCCTCAACAAGAAGAAGCCTGTTCATTGAACTTCAAGACGGCGCCAATGCTCTCTTTCTTGTTAGCTGTCATGGCATGCCGCGGTAGCGTGAACGTCGGAGATGTAGGGTCCTTCAAGACACGTGGGCCCATAACCCTTTGTTGGACTCAGTTGGTGTAGAGGCACTCTAAAGGATACCTAGCTCTCTCTGATGTATGCCACCACTGTTTTGAGCAGCCAATGGACACCACTGGTAAAGAGTGTGGAACACAAGGATCACAGACCAGGAGTGGAAAGAACACGTCGAATTCAGTAGAAATGAATTGAAACATTTTTTTTTTACTTAGCATAGTTGGATTGCATCAGATCCTTGTAGCATGTGATATTTCTAATGCATCCAAGAATGCCATGCTACGGCCCATGTATGATTCATCACCCCCAAGTCATACACTGGACTAAGAGTGTACACCAAAGAAAAACACATGAGGCAGATTCAAAGTCTCTTCCAGGGAGTTGCTTCATAATGTCCAAGAAAAGCCTATCCTACAATGATTCACAATGTTATGTATGTACGGAACGACAAGAAGGTTCTTGTCAATTCCATAGTCTGATTAATAATTGTAGCTATTGTTTGACAAGATTGCCTTGCTCATCACTTCAATGATGCTATGAAGAATGGCATGTTCTCTGCAAGAACACAGAAGACATTACATTTGAATTTTCTTCCTAGACATGGATATGTCTTTGAACTTTACCTGACCACTACGAAGGACACCAGCCACGTCATCCGTTGAGAGAAGTGCTTCTCATGAAATCCTCCGGCAAAAGCGACAGCTTAGCTGTCTCTTGACAGATAGTTAAGTTGTTTCCCTTTCAACAGCTTGAATGTTTCTTGAGAAGCAGTCCAGCAGTTGCTCATGCGATACCTTGACTGTTGCTCAAACCAGGGTCCGCTTCTTGTCAGGTTTTGACTACACACGATTCTGTGGTTAAATGTGGTACTCTGTTTCTATGTCATTTGCATTCTCTATTTGTGATGCCTACAGTTCAGTATGTACTTGATTCGCCAATGGCTGTTTCCTATGTGTTGCTGATCACTATCATTGAACAAGCAGGTGGATTTCTGGAAACCTTGAACGTCGTGGATAGATCATTCGTGAGTCATTGATAACCCAATGTGATGGCTTAGACAATTTGACAGATTGTTTGCTAGTATACACTTTTACATTCTATAATAATTCTGTCAGCTACACTTCCCAATACACTGTGCCAGTACACTGTTAAGTTTTTTAGGGGGGGGGGGGGCTTCGTATTCATTGGTCCCTCACCATTGGTGCGGCACCACAACAGCAATTTCATTGGCTTCATAAAATCAGATGCAAAACCACCAGTAGCAATACCAAATTCTCTTGATAGAATAAACATCTTTTCAAGATTTTACTTTATTAGATGAATTTCATAAGTCACTAGTTATTTTCTGGATCAAAGGAAAATGAACATGGATGAAAGATGTGCAGGAATGTAGGGCCAGGACTAGCATTACAAATGGAACAAGAATATGTCATTCATTCTAGGAAGAATGAAAATTCTCCTGTGTGAGATATGGTGCAATGAGTATCCTGCCTTATGAAACCTATGATTTTTTTTTTCAAGCATCAAATAAGTACATGAAGGATTGAATGACCAATGCCATTTATTTCATGTTTTCTGGTTACAAGGATGCTGTTGAGCATGACTGTATTTTCAGGTTTTCCCAGTGTATCACAGATCAGAATTTCCTGTCCACCTTCAAAACAAATCTTTAGGTGACTTACAGACTTATCATCAGATAAAGTTCAGTGGTCAAAAGGAAGAGTGATAGGTCCGGTGGAGGGATAGGCATGGTGTTGAAATCTTGGGTGTGCGATTGCTACTTGCAGCTACGGTTGTGAGGTTGAAATCTGGATGGGGGATTTGCATAGTTGCTACATACAACCTCCCCCATTTTCATCATTAAGACTATTTGAAGAGGTTTTGCTTCTCCCCCTTGCCCCATTATAGTTTCTGACTTCCTTACGTGATATGTTTTAGGAAAGCAAGTAGGAAATGTTAACACACAATAAACATTTACTCAGCTCAATCATGGAACGTGTAGTCCTGGATGAAGATGTTGCTGGTTCCATCTCAAGAATAGTGAGATGATTTAGAAGAGGGATAGGGAGAAACAAGGTGGGTCTCTGATGTTAACATGCTGAGTTACATGTTGTATCTGTGATCTGATGCTGACTTCAGGAGGTGGAATTTGGATGCATAGTCAACTCATGGGTTTTCTGCCCTTTGAATAATAGGTTGCATTATATGTGTGGAGGCAGAAGAACAGATGTTTTGAAGATATGATGTTTCTTTTCCCTTGGAAAGAACCTGCAATCAAAGACAGCAAACGATGTGTGCTGAGAAAGATGAATGTAGAATAGTTAAAGATCAAGAAGTGATTGAAGCGAAGCAGAACAGAGTACAAGTACATCTGCCTCACCCTACTTGGATTCGCGCGTGGACACATAATCCTAACAGCTTGTAGCCGTTTGATCACAACGGTCTCATCAGTTTGGGAAACATCCTATGCGGGCAATTTCATGAAATGCTCCGCACCACTGATTTCTAACCTGATGAGGAAACGGAACTAAATACTTTAACATGACAGCGTGAGTCTAACATTCAACCGGCATCACCGGTTTGCTACTTTCAACTTAGTAGTTTGACATCACAGCACAAGCAACAGGCGGGAAGCTTGGAGTATAGCACAGATCTGGACGGGATGGTAGCAAATCGCTATCCTACACCTGTCTGCAGTAGTGAGAGGGGTGACAAAGCCGAGACCATGTCTTCAAGACGGGTGGCCTTGCCGAGGGTGTGACACCAGAGTCGCCATGGCTGCCACGCAAGTAGCGGTAGAGCTTGGCGATGAACGCCATAGTCGAGAGCGAGCCCTGCAAGAATTGGCAAGGGAGACAAAGACAGAGAGGTAAACCAGGCCACATGCCATGTGCGTGGGCACATGACATGTGGCAAAACAGACAGGGAAGAGAGAAGGGTGGGAGGTGAGAGGTAAGAAGGAGGAGGAGGAGGAGGAGGAGGAGGAGGGGGAGGAGGAGGACGAGGAGGAGGAGGAAGAGGAGGAGGTGGTGGAGCAGGAGGAGGAAGGGGAGGAAGAGGAGGAGGAGAAGGAGTGGCAGGGAGAGGAGGATGAGGAAGGGGAGAAGGAAAATGAGGAGGAGTACTGGGAGGAGGGAGAGGATGAGGTGGTGGAGGTGGAGGAGGAAGAGGTGGAGGAGGAGGAGGAACAGGAGGAGGAGGAGGAGGAGGAGGAGGAGGAGGTG
>SZWC01006141.1:42613-59310 GCA_023375785.1 Penium margaritaceum
CGTCCCCCCCCCCCTCCCCCCACCCCCGAATGTGCAAAGTGTATTGAGCGAATGTATGGGACAGTGAACGTCGCAACGTATGAGAAAACAAAGGAAGTTGTACACTGGTGAACAGTAGGAATGCATCCGCAACGATGCTTCGTAGAACGAAGTAATTGTATCCTGGGACGGAGCTAAGAGGAGTTTACATAACAAACTGTTATTAAACCCCGATATTCTGTCTGATATTGATGTGCATACGAGTACAAAATGTCGCCCGTTCCATCCACCGCGTGGCAGTTTAGCCACGCGAGTAAGAATCCTCATCCTCCTCCCCTGACTTCATATTGGGGACTGTATCTAAGATGTATGTTGCAGACAGTAAACTATGGTAAAAAGTGTAAATTCAACATTTCGACGTGTTTCCTCAACATCTCTCTCGATGCAACACATTTGTGTATTGTGGTTGAACGCCCCCCGATACACTTCCCAATACACGCCCCATGTAATTTTTGCCTCGGAGGGGAGGGGGGCACCATTATCGGATGGACCTCTTGCCTGGCCCCCCTCCGTAAGTGCGAAGTGTATTGAGAGAGTGAATGAGAAAGTGAACGTTGCAAACTATGTGAAAAGGAGGAGAGATGTACATGGGTGAACAACGCGAGATGCAGTTGCGGCGGTGCTTCGTCCATCGATGCAGCTGAATCGATGATTGAGACCCATTGGTTTACATGTCAAACTCGAATCAAACCGATGTAAATAGTTTGTATTCAAGAAGGCTACGGCAAGTTAACAGCACCCGTCGCAACAACAGGATTTTGCAAGCAAATCCCCCGCCCAATTGGAGGAAGGGCTCTGTATCGTATGTTGCATCTAGTCCGATGCAAATCAAGTATTGAAGTGAGATTGCACAGCCGCGTTCAGTTTCCTCGACTATTATGTCGAGAGATATTTTTCTTGACCTTCGGTTGAATTCCGTCGTCTATATATTATTCTGATTAACATAAGAAAAGTTAGCATTTCTCAAGGGTGATGGGACTATGGAACTTCATGCAGAATTTAAACCCCACATTTGTAACCGCCATACATCGAGATGCAAAACGTGTAGCGGATATGTGTTTCAGTATGTTCCTGCGAGAGGTATTTAAGTTGAAATGGATCTGTACATTTTTGTACTGTATATCTGTAAAAACCTCACTATCTTTTCATGCATAACTGTTGTCCATCGATTCGATCGTATCGATGACCTTGACTGGTCAATCATAGCCATCGGCGAATACGATGAGTGCGGATATTTTGAGTAATTCATGTTAGGAAACATGAGCAAACTATTTTGTGGACAAATGCGTCCCCAGCATTGGCACCATCTGCAAGATTCTCGCTCCCACAGTGGGAATCTTGACCACACCATTCGCGCGAGCGATATCTCCAGCAGTGTGACTGTCCGATTTTTCAATCAAGTCAATAATGTGATTTTCTGTACGAAAGCAAGTATCATGTTTTTGATTCTAGATCCATTTGTGCGTCTAGCCATACAATAAGAAATAACGCATTTCTGTCTTTGAGTACATAATATGCCATATATTGTAAAGAATGTAATGAACTGTCGAGGAAGTATATTAAATCTTCCTATATCGAATAAATAATCAAAAAAATCATTTATATGTAAAACTTTCCGATTTTTCGTGAATTTCCAAGAGGTGGAGTGATGATTATCTCGTACACTCTTGTGATCCTTCTTTTCATCTTCAATTACTTGTAATATTGTGGATACCGCAACAAAAGAGAGAAGTTTGCGACCCATACATGCATAACGAGTTATTCCCATCTTTTAGGAATAAAAATAGCCTTTTCTCTAACACATAACATCATGGAATATTTCCGTATCAAAGTTTCCATGAACTTTTTGTGATCTAAACATATTTTCAAGCATCAATCCATGTTTGAGGGATGTCGATCCTAACCATCCACTACATTTCTATGAAGTTTCTTACGAACTTCTTGCAATGATGTACACTCTTACAACTATGTGTTCTTTAAAGGTGACTGGTCATAAATGACACTTTGGGACTAGAGCGTCATACTTTGGCACTAGAGCATCACCCTTTGGCACTAGAGCGTCACACTTTGGCACTAGAGCGTCACACTCTGGCACTAGAGCGTCACACTCTGGCACTAGCGCTTCCCACTTTGGCAGTAGAGCGTCACACTATGGCACTAGACCTTCACACTTTGGTACTAGAGCGTCACACTTTGGCACTAGAGCTTCACACTTTGGCCCAAGAGCGTCACACTTTGGCACAGGAGAGTCACACTTTGGCACTTGAGCGTCGCACTTTGGCACTGGAGTGTCACACTCGGGTACTAGAGTTTCGAACTTTGGCACAAGAGCGTCACACTTTGGCACTAGAGCATCACACTTTGGCACTAGAGCCTCACACTTTGGCAGTAGAGTTTCGAGCTTTGGCAGTAGGGCGTCACACTTTGGCACTAGAGCGTCACACTTTTGCAATAGAGTGTTGCACTTTGGAACTAGAGCGTCACACTTTGGCACTAGAGCGTCACACTTTGGTACTAGAGCGTCACACTTTGGCACTAGAGCGTCACACTTTGGCACTTGAGATTCACACTTTGGCGCAAGAGCGTCACACTTTGGCACTAGAGTGTAGCACTTTGGCACTAGAGCGTCACACTTTGGCACTAGAGCTTCAAACTTTGGCACTAGAGCGTCAGACTTTGGTACTACAACATCACACTTTGGCACTAGAGCGTCAGACTTTGGCACTAGAGTATCACACTTTGGCACTAGAGTTTCAAACTTTGGCACTAGAGCCTTGCACTTTGGCACTAGAGCGTCGCACTTTGGCACTAGAACGTCACACTTTGGCAATATAGCATCACACTTTGGCACTAGAGCATCGCACTTTGGCACTAGAGCGTCACACTTTGGCACTAGAGCGTCACACTTTGGCACTAGCGCTTCACACTTTGGCACTATAGTGTCACACTGTGGCACTAGACCTTCACCCTTTGGCACTAGAGTGCCAAACTTGGTCACTAGAGCGTAACACTTTGGCACTAGAGCATAACATGTTTGCACTGGAGCATCACACTTTGGCACTAGAGCGTCACACATTGGCACAAGAGCTACACACCTTGGCACTCGAGCGTCACAATTTGGCACAAGAGCATCACACTTTGGCACTTGAGCATCACACTTTGGCACTAGAGCTTCACACCTTGGCACTAGAGCGTCACACTTTGGCACTAGAGTTCCACACTTTGTCACTAGAGTGTCACCCTTTGACACTAGAGCGTCACACATTGGCACTAGAGCGTCACACTTTGGTACTAGATCGTCACACTTTGGCAATAGAGTGTCACACTTTGGAACTAGAGCGTCACACTTTGGCACTAGAGCGTCACACTTTGGCACTAGAACGTTACACTCTGGCACTAGAGTCTCGAATTTTGGCACTAGAGAGTCACATTTTAACACTAGAGAGTCACACTTTGGCAATAGAGTGTCGCACTTTGGAACTAGAGCATCACACGTTGGCACTAGAGCGTCACACTTTGGTACTAGAGCGTCATACTTTGGCACTAGAGCATCAAACACTGGCACTAGAGATTCACACTTTGGCACTAGAGCGTCACACGTTGGCACTAGAGTGTCACACTTTAGCAATAGAGTGCACACTTTGACACTAGAGCTTGAACCTTTGGCACTAGAGCGTCAGACTTTGGCACTACAGTGTCGCACTTTGGCACTAGAGCATCACACTTTGGCACTAGAGAATCACAGTTTGGCACTAGAGCTCCACACTTTGGTACAAGAGCATCACACGTTGGCACTACAGCGTCACGCTTTGGAACTAGAGTGTCACACTTTGGCACTAGAGCGTCACACTTTGGCACTAGAGCTTCAAACGTAGGCATTAGAGCGTCACACTTTGGCACTAGAGCATCACACTTTGGCACTAGAGCGTCACACGTTTGGCACTCGAGCATCACACTTTGGGACTAGACCTTCACACTTTGGCACTAGAACGTCACACTGTGGCACTAGATCGTCACAGTTTGGCACTAGAGCGTCACACTTTGGCCCTAGAGCTTCATACTTTGGTACTAGAGCATCACATTTCGGCAATAGAGCGTCCCACTTTGGCACTAGAGCGTCACACGTTGGCACTAGAGCGTCACACTTTGGCACTTGAGCGTTGCACTTTGGCACTAGAGCTTCACACTTTGGCACTAGAGCGTCATACTTTGGTACTAGAGCTTCACACTTTGGCACCAGAGCGTTACACTTTGGCACTAGAGCTTCGCACTTTGGCACTAGAGGGTCACACTTTGGAACTTGAGTGTCACACTTTGGCACTTGAGCTTCACACATGTGCACTAGAGCATCACACTTTGGCACTAGAGCGTCACACTTGGGCACAAGAGCTTCACACTTTGGCACTAGAGCTTCACACTTTGGCACTAGAGCGTCACACTTTGGCACTAGAGCATCACACTTTGGCACTAGAGCGTCACACTTGGGCACAAGAGCTTCACACTTTGGCACTAGAGCTTCACACTTTGGCACTAGAGCGTCACACTTTGGCACTAGAGCATCACACTTTGGCACTAGAGCGTCACCCTTTGGCACAAGAGCGTCACACTTTGGGACTATAGCATCACACTTTGGCACTAGAGCATCACACTTTGGCACTAGAGCGTCACCCTTTGGCACGAGAGCGTCACACTTTGGCACTATAGCGTCACCCTTTGGCACAAAAGCGTCACACTTTGGGACTAGAGCTTCACACTTTGGCACTGGAGCGTCACACTTTGGTACAAGAGCTTCACACTTTGGTACTAGAGCTTCACACTTTGGCACTAGGGCATCACACTTTGGCACTGGAGCTTCAAATTTGGCACTAGAGCGTCACACTTTGGAACTAGAACGTCACACATTGGCACTAGAGCATCACACTTTGGCAATAGAGCTTCACACTTCCGCATTGGAGCGTCACACTTTGGCACTGGAGTGTCACACTTCGGCACTAGAGCGTCACACTGTGGCACTAGAGCTTCACACTTTGGCACTAGGGTGTCACACTTTGGCACTAGAGCTCTGCACCTTGGCACTAGAGTGTCACACCTTGACACTAGAGCATTCCACCTTGGCACTAGAGCGTCACACTTTGGCACTAGAGCATCACACTTTGGCACTAGTGCTTCACACTTTAGTACTAGAGCGTCACGCTTTGGTACTATAGCGTCACACTTTAGCACAAGATCGTCACACTTTGGCACTAGAGCTTCACACGTCCACACTAGAGCTTCACACTTTGGTACTAGGGCAACACACTTTGGCACTAGAGCGGTAGACTTTGGCACTAGAGCTTCGCACTTTGGCACTAGAGCGTCACACTTTGGAACTAGAGCATCCACTTTGACACTAGAGCGTCCCACTATGGCACTAGAGCGTCACTTCTTGGCACCTTAGCGTCACACGTTGGCACTAGAGCTTCACACTTTGGCACTAGAGCGTCACACTGTTGCACTAGACCTTCACACTTTGGCACTAGGGTGTCACACTTTGGTACTAGAGCTTCGCACATTGGCACTAGAGCATCACAGTTTGGCACTAGAGAGTCACACTTTGGCACTAGAGCGTCACACTATGGCACTAGAATGTCACACTTGGGCACTAGAGCTTTGAACTATGGCACTAGAGCGTCAAACGTTGGCACTAGAGCATCACAATTTGGCACTAGACCTTCACACTTTGGCACTAGAGCGTCACAATTTGGCACTAGACCTTCACACTTTGGCACTAGATCGTCACAATTTGGTACTAGAGCGTTACACTTTGGTACTAGAGCATCACACTTTGGCACTAGAGCTTCACACTTTGGTACTAGAGCGTCACACTTGCACTAGAGCGTCCCACTTTGGCACTAGAGCGTCACACTTTAGCACTAGAGGGTCACACTTTGGCACTATAGCATCACGCCTTGGCACTAGAGCTTCACACTTTGGCACTAGAGCATCACACTTTGGCACTAGAGCTTTACACTTTGAAGCTAGAGCGTCCCACTTTGGCACTAGAGCTTCACACTTTGGCACTAGAGCGTCACACTTTGGAACTAGAACGTCACACTTTAGCACTTGAGCGTCACACTTTGGCACAAGAGCGTCACACTTTGGCACTAGAGTTTCGTACTTTGGCACTAGAGCGTCACACTTTGGTACTAGAGCGTCACACTTTGGCAATAGAGTGTCACACTTTGGAACTAGAGCGTCACACTTTGGCACTAGACCGTCACACTTTGGTACTAGAGCGTCACACTTTGGCACTAGAGTGTCACACATTGGCACTAGAGCTTCACACTTTGGCACTAGAGCGTCACACCTTGGCACGGGAGAGTCACACTTTGGCACTAGAGCGTCACACTTTGGCACTAGAGCGTCACACTTGGGCACTAGAGTATCAAACTTTGGCACTAGATCGTCACACTTTGGATCTAGAGCGTCACACTTTGCCACTAGAGCGTCACACTTTTGCACTAGAGCGTCACACTTTGGCACTAGAGCATCCCACTTTGGCACTAGGGCTCCACACTTTGGCACTAGAGTGTCACACTTTGGCACTTCGGCGTCACACTTTGGCACTAGAGGATGACAATTTGGGTTTAGAGCTCAAAACTTTGGCACTAGAGCATCACACTTTGGCACTTGAGTGTCACACTTTGGCACTAGAGCTTCACACTTTGGCACTAGAGCATCACACTTAAGCTCTAGAGCTTCACACTTTGAAACTAGAGCATGAAACTTTGGCACTAGAGCTTCACACGTTGGCACTAGAGTTTCAAACTTTGGAACTCGAGCATCACACTTTGGCACTAGAGCATCACACTTTGGCACTAGAGCGTCATACTTTGGCACTAGAGATTTGAACCTTGGCACTAGAGCATCACACTTTAGCACTATAGCGTTACCCTTTGGCAATAGAGTGTCACACTTTGGAACTAGAGCGTCAGACCTTGGCACTATAGCGTCACACTTTTGTACTAGAGCGACACACTTTGGCACTAGAGCATCACACTTTGGCACCAGAGATTTACACTTTGGCACTAGAGTGCCACACTTTGGCCCTAGAATGTCACAATTGGGCACTAAAGCGTCACACTTTGGCACTAGTGCTTCAAACTTTGGCACGAGAGCGTCAGACTTTGGCACTATAGTGTCACACTTTGGCACTAGAGCGTCACACTTTGGCACTAGAGCTTCACACTTTGGTACTAGAGCGTCACACTTGCAATAGAGCGTCCCACTTTGGCACTAGAGCGTCACACTTTAGCACTAGAGGGTCACACTTTGGCACTTGAGCGTCACACATTGGCACTAGAGCTTCACACTTTGGCACTAGAGCGTTACACTTTGGCACTAGAGCTTTACATTTTGAAACTAGAGCGTCCCACTTTGGCACCAGAGCTTCACACTTTGGCACTAGAGCGTCACACTTTGGAACTAGAACGTTACACTTTGGCACTCGAGCGCCACCACTTTGGTACTAGAGCGTCACACTTTGGCAATAGAGTGTCACACTTTGAATCTAGAGCGTCACACTTTGGAACTAGAGCGTCACACTTTGGTACTAGAGCGTCACACTTTTGTACTAGAGCGTCACACTGTGGCACTAGAGCGTCACACTTTGACACTAGAGTTTCGAACTTTGGCACTACATCATCACACTTTGGCACTATAGCGTCACACTTTGGCAATATAATGTCACATTTTTGGATTTAGAGCATCATACTTTGGCACTAGAGCGTCACACTTTGGTACTAGAGCGTCACACTTTGGCACTAGAGATTCACAGTTGGCACTAGAGCGTCACACTTTGGCACTACACTATCACACTTTGGCACTAGAGCGTCATTCCATGGCATTAGAGCTTCAACCTTTGGCACTAGAGCGTCAGACTTTGGTTCTACAGCGTCACAGGTTGGCACTAGAGCGTCATACTTCGGCACTAGAGCATCACACTTTGGCACTAGAGTCTCGAACTTTGGCAGTAGAGCCTCACACTAAGGCACTAGAACGTCAAACGTTGGCACTAGAGCGTCACACTTTGGCACTAGAGCGTCACACTTTGGCACTAGAGCGCCACACTTTGGCACTAGAGCGTCACACTTTGGCACTAGAGCATCACACTTTGACACTAGAGCTTTACAATGTGGCACTAGAGTGTCACAATTTGGAACTAGAGCTCCAAACTTTGGCACTAGAACGTCACACTTTGGAACTAGAGCGTCACACTTTGGCACTAGAGCGTCACACTTTGGCACTAGAGCGTCATACTTTGGCACTAGAGTTTCGAACTTTGGCACTAGAGTGTCACACTTTGGTACTAGAGCGTCACACTTTTGCACTAGAGCGTCACACTCTGGCACTAGAGCGTCACACTTTGGTACTAAAATTTCGAACTTTGGCACTAGATCCTCCCACTTTGGCACTAGAGCGTCACAATTTGGCAAAAGAGTGTCACACTTTGGATTTAGAGCGTTACACTTTGGCACTAGAGCGACACACTTTGGTACTAGAGCATCACACTTTGGCACTGGAGATTCACCGTTTGGCACTAGAGCGTCACACTTTGGCACTAGAGTATCACACTTTGGCACTAGAGCGTCATTCTTTGGCATTAGAGCTTCAACCTTTGGCACTAGAGCGTCAGGATTTGGCACTACAATGTCACACTTGGGCACTAGAGCGTCACACTTTGGCACTAGACCGTCACACTTTGGCACTAGAGCGTCACACTTTGGCACTAGAGCGTCCCACTTTGGCACTAGACCGTCACACGCACTTATACACACGTACACGCACCTACATGTACTTACACGCACTTAGACGAACTTACACACACACACGCACTTACACGTGCTTACACACACTTACACGTAATTACACGTACATACACGCACTTACACGCACTTATACGCACTTATACGCACTTACACAAACGTACACGCACTTACACGCACTTACACGCACTAACACGCACTTACATGCACTTACACAAACTTACACAAACTTACACGCACTTGTACACATTTGCACGTACTTACACGCACTTACATGCACTTACACACACTTTCACGCACTTATACGTACTTACACGCACTTACATGCACTTACACGCACTTACACACACTTACACGAACATACACATACTGGCATACACTGGCACGCACTTACACACACTTACACGCACTTACATGTACTTACATGCACTTACACGCACTTACACGTACTTACACACACTTACACGCACTTACACACACTTACATGCACTTACACACACTTACACGCACTTACTCATACTTATATGAACTTATACACACTTACACGCACTTACACGCACTTACACGTACTTACACGCACTTAAACATACTTACAATCACTTACACGCACTAACACGTACTTACACATACTTACACGCACTTACACCGTGTAAGTTACACGCATGTACACGCACTTGCATGTACTTGCACACACTTACAGGCACTTACACGCACTTACACGTACTTACACAAACGTACAAGCATTTACACGCACTTAAACGTACTTAAATGCACTTACACGCACTTACACACACTTAACCAAACTCACAGACACTTACACGCGCTTACACACACTTACACGCACTTACACGTACTTACACATACTTACACGCACTTACACGTACTTACGGGCACTTACACGAACTTACACGTGCTTACACGCACTTACACGTACCTACACATACTTACACGCACTTACTTGCACTTACACGCACTTACACGTACTTAAACGCACTGACACGCATTTACTCACAGTTACACGCACTTACACGTACTTACACGCACTTACACACACTGACACGCACTTACACGCACTTGCACACACTTACACGTACTTACAGCAACTTACACAAACTTACACGCACTGACACGCACTTACACATACTTACACTCACTTACGCATACTTACATGCACTTACACGCAATTACACACACTTACACGCACTTACACGCACGGGTGAAGGAGGCGAAGTACGCCCAGTGGCGCAGACGGGCAGTCCGGGACCAGATCGACTTCATCTTCCCCGCTATGGAGACCCTGGGCACCTGCTCCCGCAGCTTGGGCGAGGTTTTGCACAGAGCGACGACGGCTTCGGAGAGGCGCCTCGCGAGGCATGGCGGTTCCGAGGGCACAGCGCGACCTCTCCGTGCCCTGCTCAGTCAGCGACTGGCAGTCACCCTGCAGCGGGCCCAGGCCCAGCAGTTCCGACGACGTGCAGCCGAGTGGGCGGCAGACGCTGCTCTGGAGGAGGACGTTGACCGAGCTCAGCGAGCTCTCCTGCGACGTGAGGAGGGTCCAGCGGAGGCGGACCTCGCTTTTGTGGGCCGCGAGTAGTTCCTTTGTATAGCGTTGCGTGCTGTTCAGTAGGCAGANGCTTCGGAGAGGCGCCTCGCCAGGCATGGCGGTTCCGAGGGCACAGCGCGACCTCTCCGTGCCCTGCTCAGTCAGCGACTGGCAGTCACCCTGCAGCGGGCCCAGGCCCAGCAGTTCCGACGACGTGCAGCCGAGTGGGCGGCAGACGCTGCTCTGGAGGAGGACGTTGACCGAGCTCAGCGAGCTCTCCTGCGACGTGAGGAGGGTCCAGCGGAGGCGGACCTCGCTTTTGTGGGCCGCGAGTAGTTCCTTTGTATAGCGTTGCGTGCTGTTCAGTAGGCAGATCGCTACTTTGTCTTTGTTTGTACAAACCTGCCTGGAACCAGAGTCTGGTCCACGCTAGTTCCTTGTACCATTCTCTCTCTTCATGAATGAGATTTTACACGCACGTACACGTACTTATACGTACTTACACATATTTACACACACTTACACGCACTTACACGCACTTATACACACTTATACACACTTATACAAACTTACACGCACTAACACGCACTTACACGTACAAACATGCACTTACACGTACTTACACGCACTTACACGCATTTACACAAACTTACATGCACTTACACACACTTACAAGCACTTACACGCACTTACACGTACATACACACACATACACGCACATACACACACTTATACGCACTTACACACACTTACACGTAGTAAAACCTACTTACATGCACGTACACGCACTCACACAAACTTACACGTACTTACACGCACTCACACGTACTTACACACACTTACACACACTTACACGCACGTACACGTACTTACACACACTAACACACACTTACACGCACTGACACGAACTCACATGCACTTACACATACTTGTACAAACTTACACACACTTACACGCACTTACACAAACTTACACAAACTTACACGCACTTACACACACGTACACACACTTACACACACTTACACGCACTTACACGCACTTACACGCACTTACACGCACTTACACGCACTTACACGTACTAACACGCACTTTTACGCACTAACACACACATACACGTACTTACTCAAACTTACACGCACGGATACGCATTGGCACGTACTTACACATACTTACACGTAATTACACGCACTTACACACACTTACACGCACTTATATGCACTTATATACACTTACACACACTTTACCTATACTTACATGTACTTACATACACTTACACGCACTTACACAAACATACACGTACTTACACGCACTTATACGCACTTCCACGTACTTACACACACTCACACGCACTTACACACACTTACACACAATTACACACACTTACACGCACTTACACACACTTGCATGCACTTACACGTACTTACACACACTTACACGTACTTACACATACTTACACGCACTTATATGCACTTACACACACTTACACACACTTACATGCACTTACACGCACTTATGCAAACGTACATGCACTTACACACACTTACACAAACTTCCATGTACTTACACATACTTACACGTACTGACACGCACTTACACGCACTTACACGCACTTACACATACTTACACGCACTTACACACATGTATACGCACATACACACACTTACACGCACTTACATACACTTACGTGTACTTACATGTACTTACACACATTTACACGTACTTATACGCACTTACACGCACTTACACGCACTTACACGCACTTACATGTACTTACACGTACTTACACAAACTTACACGCACTTACACATACTTACACATACCTATACGTACTCACACGCACCTACACGCACTTACACACACTTGCACGTACTTACACGCACTTACACAAACTTACACGCACTTACACGCACTTCCACGCACTTACACACACTTACACACACTTACACGTACTTACACGCACTTACACGCACTTATACGCACTTACACGCACTTACACGCACTTAGACATACTTACACGCACTTACACACATGTACACGCACATACACACACTTACACGCACTTACATACACTTACGTGTACTTACATGTACTTACACACATTTACACGGACTTATACGCACTTACACGCACTTACACGCACTTACACGTACTGACACAAACTTACACGCACTTACACGCACTTCCACGCACTTACACGCACTTACACACACTTGCACGTACTTACACGCACTTACACAAACTTACACGCACTTACACGCACTTCCACGCACTTACACGCACTTACACACACTTACACGCACTTACACGCACTGACACAAACTTACACACACTTACACGTACTTACACACACTTACACGGACTTACACGAATGTACACACACTTACACCCACTTACACAAACTTACATGCACTTACATGCACTTACACGCACTTACACGTACTCACACGTACTTACACGTACTTATACGCACTTACATGCACTTACACGCACTTACACGCACTTACATGCACTTGCACGCACTTCACGCACTGACACAAACTCACACGCACTGACACGCACTTACACAAACTTACACACACTTACACGCACTTACATGAACTTACACGAACTTACACGCACTTACACACACGTACACACACTTACACACACTTACAAGCACTTACACAAACGTACACGCACTTACACGCACTTACACGAACTTACACGTACTTACACGCACTTATACACACTTACACATACTTACACGTACTTACACGCACTCACACGTACTCATGCACACTTACATGCACTTACACGAACTTACACGCACTTACACGTACTTTTACGAACTTACATGCACGTACACGTACTGACACGTACTTACATACACTAACATGCACTTACACATACTCACACACACTTACACGCACTTACACGCACTTACTCGCACTTATACATACTTACACACACTTACACGCATTTACACGCACTTACACGCACTTACACGCACGTACACGCACTTACACGTGCTTACACGCACTTACACAAACTTACACACACTTACACGTACTTACATTTACCTACATGCACTTACACGCACTTAAACACAATTACACGAACTTACACGTACTTACACGCACTTACACGCACTTACACGCACTTACACGTACTGACACAAAATTACACGCACTTATACGCACTTACACGCACTTACACGCACGTAAACAAATGTACACGTACTTATACGCAGTTACACAAACTTACACACACTTATACGCACTTACACACACTTACATGCACTCACACGGACTTACACGTACTTGCACGCACTTACACGCACTTACACGCACTTACATGAACTTACACACACCGACACGCACTGACACGCACTTACACGCACTTACTGGCACTTACACACACTTACACACACTTACACCAACTTTCACAAACTTATACGTACTTACACGCACTTACATGCACTTACACGAATGTACATGCACTTACACGCACTTTCACGAACTTACACGCACTTATATGCACTTACACGCACTTACACACACTTACACGTACTTATACGCACTTAAACGTACTTACACGCACTTACACGCACTTACACGGACTTACACGCACTTACACGTACTTACACACACTCACATGCACTTACACGCACTGACACGAACTCACACGAACTTACACACACTTATACGTACTTATATACACTTACACGAACTTACACGTACTTACACACACTTACACGCACTTACACGTACTTACACGCACTTACACGCACTTACACGAACTTACACGCACAGGCACGTACTGGCACGCACTGGCACGCACTTACACGCACTTACACGCACTTACATGCACGTACACGCACTCACACGCACTTAGACGCACGTACATGCACTTACACGCACTTACACGCACTTACACGCACTTACACGTACTTATACGAACTTACACACAATTACACGTACTTACACGCACTTACACGTACTTACACGTACTTACACGCACTTATACGCACTTACACGCACTTACAGACATTTGCATACACGTACACGCACTTACACGTACTCACACACACTTACACGTACTCACATGCACTTACATGCACTTACACACAATTATACACACTTACATACACTTACACACACTTACATGCACTAACATGAACTTACACACACTTACACGCACTTACACGCACTTACACGCATGTACACTTGCTTACACGTACTTACACGCACTTACACACACTTACACATACTTACATGCACTTACACGCACATACGCATACATACACGCACTTATACATACTTACACACACTTACATGTACTTACACGCACTTTACATGCACTTACACGCACTTAAACGCACTTACACTCACTTACACGTACTTACACGCATTTACACGCACAATTACACGCACTTACACGCACTTACACGTACTTACACGCACTTACACGCACTTACACAAACTTACACATACTTACACGTACGCACATGCACTCACACGCACTTACACGCACTTACACGCACTAACATGCACTTACATGTACTTACACGCACTTACACGCACTTACATGCACGTACACGCACTCACACGCACTTACACGCACGTACATGCACTTACACGCACTTACACGCACTTACATGCACGTACACGCACTCACACGCACTTACACGCACGTACATGCACTTACACGCACTTACACGCACTTACATGCACGTACACGCACTCACACGCACTTACACGCACGTACATGCACTTACACGCACTTACACGCACTTACATGCACGTACACGCACTCACACGCACTTACACGCACGTACATGCACTTACACGCACTTACACGCACTTACATGCACGTACACGCACTCACACGCACTTACACGCACGTACATGCACTTACACGCACTTACACGCACTTACATGCACGTACACGCACTCACACGCACTTACACGCACGTACATGCACTTACACGCACTTACACGCACTTACATGCACGTACACGCACTCACACGCACTTACACGCACGTACATGCACTTACACGCACTTACACGCACTTACATGCACGTACACGCACTCACACGCACTTACACGCACGTACATGCACTTACACGCACTTACACGCACTTACATGCACGTACACGCACTCACACGCACTTACACGCACGTACATGCACTTACACGCACTTACACGCACTTACATGCACTTACACGCACTCACACGTACTTACACGCACTTGCACGCACTTACACGCATTGAAACGAACTTACACGCATTTACACGCACTTACACGCACTTATACATACTTACACGCACTTAACCGTACTTACACGTACTTCCTTGAACTTACACGCACTTACACGCACTTACACGTACCTGCACACACTTACACGCACCTACACGCACTTACACGCACTTACTCGCACTTATACGCACTTACATTAACTTACACGCACTTACACGTACTTACACACACTTACACGCACTTATACGCACTGACACAAACTTATACGCACTTACACATACTTACACGCACTTACACCAACTTACAGGAATGTACACGCACTTACACGTACTTACATGAACTTACACGCACTTACATGCACTTACACGCACTTGCACGTACTCACACGTACTTACACGCACTTACACGCACTTACACGCACTTACACGCACTTACACGCACTTACATGCACTTCACGCACTGACACGAATTCATACACACTTACACGCACGTAGACGAACTTACACACACTTACACACGCTTACACGAACTTACACGAACGTACACGCACTTACACACACGTACATGCACTTATATGCACTTACACACACTTACACGCACTCACACACACTCACACGCAATTACATGCACTAACACGTATTGACACGCACTTACACACACTAACACGCACTTACACATACTCACATATACATACACGCACTTACACGTACTTACACGTACTTACACGTACTTACACGTACTTACACACACTTATACGTGCTTACACGCACATACACGAACCTACACGCACTTACACGCACTTACATGTACCTACACGTGCTTACACGTACTTATACGCACTTAGACGAACTTACACACACTTACACGCACTTACACGCACTTACACGCACTGACACAAATTTCCACGCACTTACCCGCACTTATACGCACTTACACATACGTACACAAATGTACACATACTTATACGCACTTACACGAACGTGCACACACTTACACGCACTTACACACACTTACACGCACTTACACGCACTTACACGCACTTACACGCACTTACACGCACTTACACGAAC
>SZWC01006141.1:63309-74005 GCA_023375785.1 Penium margaritaceum
CGCACTTACACGCACTTACACGCACTTACACGCACTTACACGCACTTACATGCACTTACACGCACTTACACGCACTTACACACACTTATACGCACTTACACATACTTACACGTACTTACACATACTTACACACACTTACACAAACTTACACCTACAGGCATACACTGGCATGCATTGGCACGCACTTACACGCACTTACACGCACTTACACGCACTTACACGCACTTACACGCACTTACATGCACTTACACGCACTTATACGCACTTACATGTAATAATACGCACTTACATGCACTTACACGCACTCACATGCACTTACACGCACTTACACGAACTTACACGTACTTATACGTACTTACACGTACTTACATACACTTACACTCACTTATACAAACTTACACATACTTACACACACTTACACAAACTTACATGCACTTAGACGCACTTACACGCACTTACACATACTTACACGCACTTACACGCACTTACACACACTTATACGAACTTATACGCACTTACAGGCACCTACACGCATTTGCACGCACTTACACGTACTTACACCCACTCACACACACTTACACGTACTTACACACACTTACATGCACTTACACGCAATTACACACACTTACACGCACTTACACGCACTTACACGCACTGACACAAACTTACACGCACTTACACGTACTTACAAGCACTTACACGCACTTACACGAACGTACACATACTTACACGCACTTACACACACTTACACACACTTACACATACTTACATGCACTTACACACACATACATACACATACACACACTTACACATACTTATACAAACTTATACGCACTTACACACACTTTACATGCACTTACACGCACTTAAACGCACTTACACTCACTTACACATACTTACACGTACTTACACGCACACTTACACGCACTTACACGCACTTATATCCACTTACACGCACTTACACGTACTTAAACGAATGTACACGCACTTACACGCACCTATACGCACTCACACGCACTTACACGCACTTACACGTACTTACACGCACTTACACGCACTGACACGCACTTACACGAACTTACACGCACTTACACACACTTACACGTACTTACACGCACTTACATGCACTTACACGCACTTAGACGCACTTATACATACTTACATGCACTTATACACACTTGCACACACTTACACGTACTTACACGCATGTACACGCACTTACACGCACCTATACGCACTCACACGCACTTACACGCACTTACACGTACTTACACGCACTTACACGCACTGACACGCACTTACACGAACTTACACGCACTTACACACACTTACACGTACTTACACGCACTTACACGTACTTACACGCACTTACACGTACTTACATGCACTTACACGCACTTACACACACTCACACGTACTAACACGCACTTACACGCACTTACACGAACTTACACGCACTTACACGCACTTACACAAACTTACACATACTTACACACATTGACACACACTTACATGCACTAACATGTACTTATACATACTGACACGCACTTACACACACTTATACACACTTACACACACTTACACGCACTTACAAACACTTACATGCATTTACACACACTTACATGTACTTACACGTACTTACACGCACTTACACGTACATACACACACTTACACGCACTTACACAAACTTACACGCACTTACACACACTGACACGAACTTACACATACTTACACGCACTTACACACACTAACACGCACGTACACAAACATACACGCACTTACACGCACTTATATGAACTTATACGAACTTACACACACTCACACAGACTTACACACACTTACACATACTTACACATACTTACACGCACTGACAGGAACTCACACGCACTTACACACACTTATACGCACTTACATTCACTTAAACGCACTTACACGAACTTACACAAACTTACACGCACTTACACGCACTTACACACACGTACACACACTTACACGCACTTACATGCACTTACACGTACTTACACCAATGTACACGCACTTATACGTACTTACACAAACTTACATGCACTTACACGCACTTACACGTATTTACACACACTTAAACACACTTACACATACTTACACGCATTTACATGGACGTACACGCACTTACACACACTTACACGCACTTACACGCACTTACACATACTAACACAAACTCACACAAACTTATACGCACTTACACGCACTTACACACACTTACATGCACTTACACGCACCTACACGCACTTACACGCACTTACACGAAATTACACGCACTTACATGCACTTAAACGCACTTACACGCACTTACACAAACTTACATGCACAGGCACGCACTGGCACGCACTGGCACGCACTTATACGCACTTACACGCACTGACACGTACTTAAACGCACTTATACCTACTTACACGCACTTACACGCACTTACACGCACTTAAACACACTTACACACACTTACACGCACTTACACGCACTTACACAAACTTACACGCACTTACATGCACTTACACGTACTTACACGTACTTATACGTACTCACACGTACTTACACGCACTTACATGCACTTACACATACTTACACGCACTTACACAAACTTACACACACTTACACGCACTTACACGCACTTACACGTACTTACATGCACTTTCACGCGCTTACACAAACTCATATGCACTTACACGCACTTACACGTATTTGCATACACTTACACGCACTTACACACACTCACATGCACTTACACGCAATTACATACACTTACACATACTTATACGCACTTATACGTACTGACACGAACTCACACGCACTTACACGCACTTACACACACTTACACGTACTTACACATACATACGCACACATACACGCACTTACACGTACTTACACGTACTTACACGTACTTAAACACACTTTACACGCACTTACACGTACACTTACACGCACTTACACGCACTTACACGCACTTACACACACTTACACGCACTTCCACGAACTTACACACACTTACATGCACTTACACGCACTCACACGCACTTACACGTACTTGCACGCACTTACATGCACTTACACGCACTTATACGTACTTGCACAAACTTACATGCACTTACACGTACTTACACGTACTTACACGTACTTACACACACTTACATGCACTTACATGTACTTACACGCACTTAAACGAACTTATACATACTTACACACACTTACACGCACTTGCATACACTTATACACACTTACACACACTCATACGCACTTATACGCACTTACACGTACTTATATGCACTTACACGCAATTACATGCACTTACACGCACTTACACGCACTTACACGCACTTACACACACTTACATGAATGTATACGCGCTTACACACACTTACACAAACTAACACGCACTTACACGCACTTACACGCACTTACATACACTCACACGCACTTGCACGTACCTACACGTACTTACACGCAATTACACACACTTACATGAACTTACACAAACTTAACCGAACTTACACGTAATTACACGCACTTCCACACACTTACACGTACTTACACGTACTTACACACACGTACACGCACTTACACAAACGTACACGCACTTACACGCACTTAAACGAACTTACACACACTTATACGCACTCACACGCACTTACACACACTTACACGCACTCACACGCACTTACATGCTCTAACACACACTTACACGTACTTACACAAACTAACACGCACTTACACACACTTACACGCACTGACACGAACTCACACACACTTACACATACTTACACGAACTTACACACACTTACACGCACTTACACAAACTTACACAAATTTGCACGCACTTACACGCACTTACACACACTTACACATACTTACACACACTTACACGCACTTACATGCACTTACACGTCCTTACACGTACTTGCACGCACTTACATGCACTTACACGCACTTTCACACACTTACACACACTTACACGTACTTACACGCACTTACATAAACATACACGTACTTGCACACACTTACACGCACTTATACGCACTTACATGCACTTACATGCACTTGCACACACTTACAGGCACTTACACACACTTACACGCACTTACACGCACTTGTACAAACTTACACGTACTTACACGCACTTGCACGTACTTCCACCCACTTATACGCACTAACACGCACTAATACACACTTACACACACTTACACGCACTTACATGCACTTACACACACTTACACGCACTTACACGCACTTATACGCACTTACATGAACTTGCATCCACTTACATGCACTTACACGTACTTACACAAACTTCCATGCACTTACACGCACTTACACGCACTTACACGCACTTACACGCACTTAAACAAAGTTATACACACTTACACACACTTACACACACTTACACGCACTTGTACACACTTACACACATTTACACGCACTCACACGCACTTACACGCACTTAGACGCACATACATGCACTTACACGCAATCCCACGCTCTTACACGTACTTACACATACTTACACGCACTGACACGAACTTACATGCACTTACACGCATTTATACGTACTTACACGCACTTACACGAACGTACATGCACTTACACGCACTTACACGAACGTACACGCACTTACACGCACTTACACGCACTTACACGCACTGACACAAACTCATACGCACTTTCATGCACTTACACAAACTTACACGCACTTATACGAACTTACACGAACTTATACGCAATTACACACACTTCCACGCACTTACACGCACTTACATGCACTTACACACACTTACACGCACTTACACGAACGTACACGCACTTACACGCACTTACACAGACTTACACGTACTTACACGAACTTACACGCACTTACACAGACTCACACGCACTTACATGCACTAACACATACTTACACGCACTTACATGCACTTACACACACTTATACGCACTTACACGCATTGACACGAACTCACATGCACTTACACATACTTACACAAACTTACACACACTTACACGCACTTACACGAACTTACACGAACTTACACGTACTTACACGCACTTACACACACTTACACACACTTACACGCACTTACACGCACTTACACGCATTGACACGCACTCACATGCACTTACACATACTTACACAAACTTACCGCACTTAACACGCACTTACACGAACTTACACGAACTTACACGTACTTACACGCACTTACACACACTTACACACACTTACACGCACTTACACGCACTTACACGCTATTACACGCACTTACTCGTACTTACACACACTTACATGCACTTTCATGCACTTACACGCACTTACAAACACTTACACATACTTACACGAACGTACACACACTGGCCCACACTTACACGCACTTACACGAACTTACAAGCACTTACATGCACTTACATGCACTTACACGCACTTTCACGCACTTACACGCACTTACACGCACTTACACGTACTTACACGTACTTACACGCACTTACACGCGCTTACACGCACTTACACGCACTTACACGCTCTTACACGCACTTACTCGTACTTACACACACTTACATGCACTTTCACGCACTTACACGCACTTACACGCACTTACACGTACTTACACGCACTTACACGCACTTACACGCACTAACACGCACTAATACGCACTTACATACACTTACACGCACTTACACATACTTACACGTACTTACACATACTTACACGCACTTACACACACTTACACACACTTGCACACACTTGCACATACTTATACATACTTACACGCACTTACATGCACTTACACGTACTTACACGCACTTACACGCACTTACACGCACTTACACGCACTTACACGCACTTACACAAACTTACATGCACTTACACGCACTTACACGCACTTACACACACTTACACAAACTTAAACGCACTTACACAAACTTACACTCACTTGCACACACTTACATGTGCTTACACACACTCACACGTACTCACACGCACTTACACACACTTACACACACTTACACACACTTACACACACTTGCACGCACTTACACGTTCTTACACACACTCACATGCACTTACATGCACTTACACGCACTTACATGCACTTACATGCAATTACACGCACTTACACGCACTTACATGCATTTACTCGCACTTACACGCACTTACACAAATGTACACACACTTACACGCACTTACACAAACTTACACGTACTTAAACGTACTTACACGCACTTACACGCACTTACACATACTTTCATGCACTGACACAAACTTACACGCACTTACACGCATTTACACGCAATTACACACACTTACACGAACGTACACGTACTTACACGTACTTACACGAACTTACACGCACTTACAAACACTTACACATACCTACACGCATTTACACGTACTTACACGCACTTACACACACTTACACAAACTTACACGCACTTACATACACTTACACACACTTAAACACACTTACACACACTTACACGCACTTACACGCACTGACACAAACTTACACACACTTACACGCACTTCTACGCACTTACACGGTCTTACACGGATGTACATGCATTTACACGCACTTACACGAACTTACACGCACTTACATGCACTTACACGCACTTACACGCACTCATACATACTTACACACACTTATACACACTTACACACACTTACACACACTTATACGCACTTACACGCACTTGCACGCACTTCACGTACTCACATGAACTCACACACACTTACACGCACTTACACGAACTTACACACACTTACACATACTTACACGAACTTACACAAACTTACACGCACTTACACACACGTACACGCACTTACACCCACTTACACACACTTAAACATACACGCACTTACACACACTTAAACGAACGTACACGCACTTACACGCACTTACACGCACTTACACACACTTACATGCACTTACACACACTCACACGTACTAACACGCACATACACGCACTTACACGAACTTACATGCACTTACACGCACTTACACAAACTTACACGTACTTACACACATTGACACACACTTACATGCACTAACATGTACTTATACATACTGACACGCACTTACACGCACTTATACACACTTACACACACTTACACGCACTTACACACACTTACATGCATCTACACACACTTACATGTACTTATACGTACTTACATGCACTTATACACACCTACACGCACTTACACGCACTTACACGTACATACACACACTTACATGCACTTACACAAACTTACACACACTTACACACACTGACATGAACTTACACGTACTTACACGCACTTACACGCACTTACATGAACTTACACGAACTTACACACACTCACACAGACTTACACACACTTACACATACTTACACATACTTACACGCACTTACACACACTGGCAGGAACTCACACGCACTTACACACACTTATATGCACTTACATACACTTAAACGCACTTACACGAACTTACACGAACTTACACGCACTTACACGCACTTACACACACGTACACACACTTACACGCACTTACATGCACTTACACATACTTACACGAATGTACACGCACTTATACGTACTTACACGCACTTACACATACTAACACAAACTCACACGAACTTATACGCACTTACACGCACTTACACACACTTACATGCACTTACACGCACCTACACGCACTTACACGCACTTACACGAACTTACACGCACTTACATGCACTTACACGTACTTACACGTACTTACACGTACTTACACACACTTACACGCACTTACACGTACTTACACGCACTTACATGCACTTACACGCACTTACACGCACTTACACGTACTTACACGCACTTACATGCACTTACACGCACTTACACGCACTTACACGTACTTACACGCACTTACATGCACTTACACGCACTTACACGCACTTACACGTACTTACACGCACTTACATGCACTTACACGCACTTACACGCACTTACACGTACTTACACGCACTTACATGCACTTACACGCACTTACACGCACTTACACGTACTTACACGCACTTACATGCACTTACACGCACTTACACGCACTTACACGTACTTACACGCACTTACATGCACTTACACGCACTTACACGCACTTACACGTACTTACACGCACTTACATGCACTTACACGCACTTACACGCACTTACACGTACTTACACGCACTTACATGCACTTACACGCACTTACACGCACTTACACGTACTTACACGCACTTACATGCACTTACACGCACTTACACGCACTTACACGTACTTACACGCACTTACACATACTAACACAAACTCACACGAACTTATACGCACTTACACGCACTTACACACACTTACATGCACTTACACGCACCTACACGCACTTACACGCACTTACACGAACTTACACGCACTTACATGCACTTACACGCACTTACACGCACTTACACAAACTTACATGCACAGGCACGCACTGGCACGCACTGGCACGCACTTACACGCACTTACACGCACTGACACGTACTTAAACGCACTTACACGTACTTACACGCACTTAAACGCACTTACACACACTTAGACACACTTACACACACTTACACACACTTACACGTACTTACACAAACTTACACGCACTTACATGCACTTACACGTACTTACACGTACTTATACGTACTCACACGTACTTACACGCACTTACATGCACTTACACATACTTACACGCACTTACACAAACTTACACGCACTTACACGCACTTACACACACTTACACGTACTTACATGCACTTTCACGCACTTACACAAACTCATATGCACTTACACGCACTTACACGTATTTGCACACACTTACACGCACTTACACACACTCACATGCACTTACACGCAATTACATACACTTACACATACTTATACGCACTTATACGTACTGACACGAACTCACACGCACTTACACGCACTTACACACACTTTTACGTACTTACACATACATACGCACACATACACGCACTTACACGTACTTACACGTACTTACACGTACTTAAACACACTTTACACGCACTTACACATACACTTACATGCACTTACACGCACTTACACGCACTTACACACACTTACACGCACTTCCACGAACTTACACACACTTACACGCACTTACACGCACTCAAACGCACTTACACGTACTTACACGCACGTACATGCACTTACACGCACTTATACATACTTGCACGAACTTACATGCACTTACACGTACTTACACGTACTTACACGTACTTACACACACTTACACGCACTTACACGTACTTACACGCACTTAAACGAACTTATACATACTTACACACACTTACACGCACTTGCATACACTTATACACACTTACACACACTCACACGCACTTATACGCACTTACACGTACTTACATGCACTTACACGCAATTACATGCACTTACACGCACTTACACGCACTTACACGTACTTACACACACTTACATGAATGTATACGCGCTTACACCCACTTACACGAACTAACACGCACTTACACGCACTTACACACACATACACTCACACGCACTTGTACGTACCTACACGTACTTACACGCACTTACACACACTTACACGAACTTACACGAACTTATACGAACTTACACGTAATTACACGCACTTCCACACACTTACACGTACTTACACGTACTTACACACACTTACACGCACTTACACGCACTTAAACGAACTTACGCACACTTACACGCACTTACACGCACTTACACGCACTTACACGCACTCACATGCACTTACATGCTCTAACACGCACTTACACATACTTACACAAACTAACACGCACTTACACACACTTACACACACTGACACAAACTCACACACACTTACACATACTTACACGAACTTACACACACTTACACGCACTTACACAAAATTACACGAATTTACACGCACTTACACGCACTTACACACACTTACACGTACTTACACACACTTACACGCACTTACATGCACTTACACGCCCTTACACGTACTTACACGCACTTACATGCACTTACACGCACTTACACGCACTTACACGAACTTACACACACTTACACGCACTTACACAAAATTACACGAATTTACACGCACTTACACGCACTTACACACACTTACACGTACTTACACACACTTACACGCACTTACATGCACTTACACGACCTTACACGTACTTACACGCACTTACATGCACTTACACGCACTTTCACACACTTACACACACTTACACGTACTTACACGCACTTACATAAACTTACACGTACTTGCACACACTTACACGCACTTATACGCACTTACACGCACTTACATGCAATTGCACACACGTGCAGGCACTTACACACACTTACACGCACTTACACGCACTTGCACAAACTTACACGTACTTACACGCACTTGCACGTACTTCCACCCACTTATACGCACTAACACGCACTAATACACACTTACACAGACTTATACGCACTTACATGCACTTACACACACTTACACGCACTTACACGCACTTATACGCACTTACATGAACTTGCATGCACTTACACGCACTTACACATACTTACACACACTTCCACGCACTTACACGCACTTACACGCACTTACATGCACTTACACGCACTTAAACAAACTTATACACACTTACACACACTTACACACACT
>SZWC01006141.1:74262-85426 GCA_023375785.1 Penium margaritaceum
CACGCACTTACACGCACTTACATGCACTTACACACACTTACACGCACTTACACGAACGTACACGCACTTACACGCACTTACACAGACTTACACGTACTTACACGAACTTACACGCACTTACACACACTCACACGCACTTACATGCACTAACACGTACTTACACGCACTTACATGCACTTACACACACTTATACGCACTTACACGCATTGACACAAACTCACATGCACTTACACATACTTACACAAACTTACACACACTTACACGCACTTACACGAACTTACACGAACTTACACGTACTTACACGCACTTACACACACTTACACACACTTACACGCACTTACACGTACTTACACGCACTGACACGCACTTACACGCACTTACACGCACTTACTCGTACTTACACACACTTACATGCACTTTCATATACTTACACGCACTTACAAACACTTACACATACTTACACGAACGTACACACACTGGCCCACACTTACACGCACTTACACGAACTTACAAGCACTTACATGCACTTACATGCACTTACACGCACTTTCACGCACTTACACGCACTTACACACACTTATACACACTTGCACGAACTTACATACACTTATACGCACTTACATGCACTTCCACACACTTACACGCACTAACACGCACTAATACGCACTTACATACACTTACACGCACTTACACATACTTACACGTACTTACACATACTTACACGCACTTACACACACTTACACACACTTGCACACACTTGCACATACTTATACATACTTACACGCACTTACATGCACTTACACGCACTTACACGCACTTACACGCACTTACACACACTTACACGCACTTACACGCACTTACACAAACTTACATGCACTTACACGCACTTACACGCACTTACACGCACTTACACACACTTACACAAACTTAAACGCACTTACACAAACTTACACTCACTTACACACACTTACACGTGCTTACACACACTCACATGTACTCACACGCACTTACACACACTTACACACACTTACACACACTTACACACACTTGCACGCACTTACACGTTCTTACACACACTCACACGCACTTACATGCACTTACACGCACTTACATGCACTTACACGCAATTACACGCACTTACAGGCACTTACATGCATTTACTCGCACTTACACGCACTGACACAAATGTACACGCACTTACACGCACTTACACAAACTTACACGTACTTAAACGTACTTACACGCACTTACACGCACTTACACATACTTTCATGCACTGACACAAACTTACACGCACTTACACGCATTTACACGCAATTACACACACTTACATGAACGTACACGTACTTACACGTACTTACACGAACTTACACGCACTTACACGCACTTACACATACCTACACGCATTTACACGTACTTACACGCACTTACACACACTTACACAAACTTACACGCACTTACACACACTTACACTCACCTAAACACACTTACACACTCTTACACGCACTTACACGCACTGACACAAACTTACACACACTTACACGCACTTATACGCACTTACATGGTCTTACATGAATGTACATCCATTTACACGCCTTACACGAACTTACACGCACTTACATGCACTTACACGCACTTACAGGCACTCATACATACTTACACACACTTATACACACTTACACACACTTACACGCACTTATACGCACTTACACGCACTTGCACGCACTTCACGTACTCACATGAACTCACTCACACTTACACGCACTTACACGAACTTACACACACTTACACACACTTACACGAACTTACACAAACTTACACGCACTTACACACACGTACACGCACTTACACCCACTTACACACACTTACACAAACATACACGCACTTACACACACTTACACAAACGTACACGCACTTACACGCACTTACACGCATTTACACACACTTACACGCACTTACACACACTCACACGTACTAACACGCACTTACACGCACTTACACGAACTTACACGCACTTACACGCACTTACACAAACTTACACGTACTTACACACATTGACACACACTTACATGCACTAACATGTACTTATACATACTGACACGCACTTACACGCACTTATACACACATACACACACTTACACGCACTTACACACACTTACATGCATTTACACACACTTTCATGTACTTACACGTACTTACACGCACTTATACACACCTACACGCACTTACACGCACTTACACGTACATACACACACTTACATGCACTTACACAAACTTACACGCACTTACACACACTGACACGAACTTACACGTACTTACACGCACTTACACACACTAACACGCACGTACACAAACGTACACGCACTTACACGCACTTACATGAACTTACACAAACTTACACACACTCACACAGACTTACACACACTTACGCATACTTACACATACTTACACGCACTTACACGCACTGACAGGAACTCACACGCACTTACACACACTTATACGCACTTACATACACTTAAACGCACTTACACGAACTTACACGAACTTACACGCACTTACACGCACTTACACACACGTACACACACTTACACGCACTTACATGCACTTACACGTACTTACACAAATGTACACGCACTTATACGTACATACACAAACTTACATGCACTTACACGCACTTACACGTATTTACACACACTCAAACACACTTACACATACTTACACGCACTTACATGGACGTACACGCACTTACACACACTTACACGCACTTACACACACTTACACATACTAACACAAACTCACACGAACTTATACGCACTTACACGCACTTACACACACTTACATGCACTTACACGCACCTACACGCACTTACACGCACTTACACGAACTTACACGCACTTATACGTACTTACACGCACTTACACGTACTTACATGCACTTACACACACTTACACGCACTTACACGCACTTACACGTACTTACACACACTTACACGCACTTACACGCACTTACACGTACTTACACACACTTACACGCACTTACACGCACTTACACACACTTACACATACTAACACAAACTCACACGAACTTATACGCACTTACACGCACTTACACACACTTACATGCACTTACACGCACCTACACGCACTTACACGCACTTACACGAACTTACACGCACTTACATGCACTTACAGGCACTTACACGCACTTACACAAACTTACATGCACAGGCACGCACTGGCACGCACTAGCACGCACTTACACGCACTTACTCGCACTGACACGTACTTAAACGCACTTACACGTACTTACACGCACTTACACACACTTACACGCACTTAGACACACTTACACACACTTACACGCACTTACACGCACTTACACAAACTTACACGCACTTACATGCACTTACACGTACTTACACGTACTTATACGTACTCACACGTACTTACATGCACTTACATGCACTTCCACATACTTACACGCACTTACACAAACTTACACGCACTTACACGCACTTACACGCACTTACACGTACTTACATGCACTTTCACGCACTTACACAAACTCATATGAACTTACATGCACTTACACGTATTTGCACACACTTACACGCATTTACACACACTCACATGCACTTACACGCAATTACATACACTTACACATACTTATACGCACTTATACGTACTGACACAAACTCACACGCACTTACACGCACTTACACACACTTACACGTACTTACACATACATACGCACACATACACGCACTTACACGTACTTACACGTACTTACACGTACTTAAACACACTTTACACGCACTTACACGTACACTTACATGCACTTACACGCACTTACACGCACTTACACACACTTACACGCACTTCCACGAACTTACACACACTTATACGCACTTATACGAACTCACACGCACTTACACGTACTTACACGCACGTACATGCACTTACACGCACTTATACGTACTTGCACGAACTTACATGCACTTACACGTACTTACACGTACTTACACGTACTTACACACACTTACACGCACTTACACGTACTTACACGCACTTAAACGAACTTATACATACTTACACACACTTACACGCACTTGCATACACTTATACACACTTACACACACTCACACGCACTTATACGTACTTACACGTACTTACATGCACTTACACGCAATTACATGCACTTACACGCACTTACACGCACTTACACGCACTTACACACACTTACATGAATGTATACGCGCTTACACGCACTTACACGAACTAACACGCACTTACACGCACTTACACACACTTACATACACTCACACGCACTTGTACGTACCTACACGTACTTACACGCACTTACACACACTTACACGAACTTACACGAACTTATACGAACTTACACGTAATTACACGCACTTCCACACACTTACACGTACTTACACGTACTTACACACACTTACACGCACTTACACAAACGTACACGCACTTACACGCACTTAAACAAACTTACACACACTTACACGCACTTACACGCACTTACACACACTTACATGCACTCACATGCACTTACATGCTCTAACACGCATTTACACGTACTTACACAAACTAAAACGCACTTACACACACTTACACGCACTGACACGAACTCACACACACTTACACATACTTACACGAACTTACACACACTTACACGCACTTACACAAACTTACACGAATTTACACGCACTTACACGCACTTAGACACACTTACACGTACTTACACACACTTACACGCACTTACATGCACTTACACGACCTTGCACGTACTTACACGCACTTACATGCACTTACACGCACTTTCACACACTTACACACACTTACACGTACTTACACGCACTTACATAAACTTACACGTACTTGCACACACTTACACGCACTTATACGCACTTACACGCACTTACATGCACTTGCACACACTTACAGGCACTTACACACACTTACACGCACTGACACGCACTTGCACAAACTTACACGTACTTACACGCACTTGCACGTACTTCCACCCACTTATACGCAATAACACGCACTAATACACACTTACACACACTTATACGCACTTACATGCACTTACACACACTTACACGCACTTACACGCACTTATACGCACTTACATGAACTTGCATGCACTTACACGCACTTACACATACTTAAACACACTTCCACGCACTTACACGCACTTACACGCACTTACATGCACTTACACGCACTTAAACAAACTTATACACACTTACACACACTTACACACACTAACACGCACTTGTACACACTTACACACATTTACACGCACTCACACGCACTTACACGCACTTAGACGCACTTACACGCACTTACACGCACTTAGACACACTTACACGCACTTACACACACTTACACGTACTTACACGCACTTACATAAACTTACACGTACTTGCACACACTTACACGCACTTACACGCACTTATACGCACTTACACGCACTTACACGCACTTAGACACACTTACACGCACTTACACACACTTACACGTACTTACACGCACTTACATAAACTTACACGTACTTGCACACACTTACACGCACTTACACGCACTTATACGCACTTACACGCACTTACACGCACTTAGACACACTTACACGCACTTACACACACTTACACGTACTTACACGCACTTACACGTACTTACACGCACTTACACACACTTACACACACTTCCACGCACTTACACGCACTTACACGCACTTACATGCACTTACACGCACTTAAACAAACTTATACACACTTACACACACTTACACACACTAACACGCACTTGTACACACTTACACACATTTACACGCACTCACACGCACTTACACGCACTTAGACGCACTTACATGCACTTACACGCAATGACACGCACTTACACGTACTTACACATACTTACACGCACTGACACGAACTTACATGCACTTACACGCATTTATACGTACTTACACCCACTTACACGAACGTACATGCACTTACACGCACTTACACAAATGTACACGCACTAACACGCACTTACACGCACTTACACGCACTTACACGCACTAACACAAACTCACACGCACTTTCATGCACTTACACAAACTTACACGCACTTATACGAACTTACACGAACTTACACGCAATTACACACACTTCCACGCACTTACACGCACTTACATGCACTTACACACACTTACACGCACTTACACGAACGTACACGCACTTACACGCACTTACACAGACTTACACGTACTTACACGAACTTACACGCACTTACACACACTCACACGCACTTACATGCACTAACCCGTACTTACACGCACTTACATGCACTTACACACACTTATATGCACTTACACGCATTGACACGAACTCACATGCACTTACACATACTTACACAAACTTACACACACTTACACGCACTTACACGCACGTACACGCACTTACACGCACTTACACGGACTTACACGCACTTACACGAACTTACACGCACTTACACGCACTTACACGGACTTACACGCACTTACACGAACTTACACGCACTTACACGCACTTACACGGACTTACACGCACTTACACGAACTTACACGCACTTACACGCACTTACACGGACTTACACGCACTTACACGAACTTACACGCACTTACACGCACTTACACGGACTTACACGCACTTACACGAACTTACACGCACTTACACGCACTTACACAGACTTACACGTACTTACACGAACTTACACGCACTTACACACACTCACACGCACTTACATGCACTAACACGTACTTACACGCACTTACATGCACTTACACACACTTATATGCACTTACACGCATTGACACGAACTCACATGCACTTACACATACTTACACAAACTTACACACACTTACACGCACTTACACGAACTTACACAAACTTACACGTACTTACACGCACTTACACACACTTACACACACTTACACGCACTTACACGCACTTACACGCAATTACACGCACTTACTCGTACTTACACACACTTACATGCACTTTCATGCACTTACACGCACTTACAAACACTTACACATACTTACACGAACGTACACACACTGGCCCACACTTACACGCACTTACACGAACTTACAAGCACTTACACACACTTACATGCACTTACACGCACTTTCACGCACTTACACGCACTTACACACACTTACACACACTTGCACGAACTTACATACACTTATACGCACTTACATGCACTTCCACGCACTTACACGCACTAATACGCACTAATACGCACTTACATACACTTACACGCACTTACACATACTTATAGGTACTTACACACACTTACACGCACTTACACACACTTACACACACTTGCACACACTTGCACATACTTATACATACTTATACGCACTTACATGCACTTACACGTACTTACACGCACTTACACGCACTTACATGCACTTACACGCAGTTACACCCACTTACACAAACTTACTCGAACTTATACACACTGACACGAACGTACACGTACTTACACGCACTTACACGTACTTACATGCACTTACACACACTTACACGTACTTACACGCACTTACACGTACTTACACGCACTTACACACACTTATGCACACTTACACGAACTTACACGCACTCACACACACTTACACGTACTTACACACACTTGCACATACTTACACGCACTTACACGTACTTACATGCACTTACACACACTTATACGTACTAACAGGCACTTACACGCACTTACACGCACTTACACGCACTTACACGCACTTACACAAACTTACATGCACTTATACGCACTTACACGCACTTACACACACTTACACAAACATAAACGCACTTACACAAACTTACACTCACTTACACACACTTACACGTGCTTACACACACTCACACGTACTCACACGCACTTACACGCACTTACACACACTTACACACACTTACACACACTTGTATGCACTAACACGCACTAATACACACTTACACATACTAGCACGCACTTCACGCACTGACACAAACTCACACACACTTACACACACTTACACAAACGTACACACACTTACACGCACTTACATGAACTTACACAAACTTACATGCACTTACACACACGTACACATACTTACACGTACTTACACACACTTACACAAACGTACATGCACTTACACACCCTTACACGAACTTACACTTACTTATACACACTTACACACACTCACACGCACTCACACGCACTTACACGCATTTACACACAATTTACCGCACTTACACGTACTTACACAAACTTACACGTACTTACACGCACTGACACGCACTTACACGCACTAACACGCACTTACACATACTTACACGCACTTACACACACCTATACGCACTTACACGCACTTACACATACTTACATGCACTTACACGCACTTACAAGTACTTACACACACTTACAAAAACTTACACACACTTACACGTACCTACACACACTTACACGCACTTACACAAACTTACACGCACTTACACAAACTTACACACACTTACCCGCACTCACACGCACTTACACACACTTACACACACTTACACACACTTACACGTACTTACATGCACTTACACGCACTGACACAAACTCACACGCACTTACACGCACCTACACGCACTTACGCACACTTACAAGTACTTACACAAACTTACACAAACTTATAGGTACTTACACACAGGTACACACATGTACACGCACTTACACGCACTTACACGCACTTACACGAACGTACACGCACTTACACGCACTTACACGAACGTACACACACTTATACGTACTTATACACACTTACACGCACTTACACATACTTACACACACTTACACGCACTTACACGAACGTACACATACTTACATGCACTTACACAAACTTACATGCACTTACACGCACTTACACGCACTTACACGCACTTACACACACTCACACGTACATACACACACTTACACGCACTTACACATACTTACACACACTTACACGTGCTTACACGTACTTATACGTACTGACACGAACTCAAACGCACTTACACATACTTACATGAACTTACACACACTTACACACACATACACGAACTTACATGCACTTACACATACTTACACGCACTTACACGCGCTTATACATACTTACACGCACTTGCACGCACTTACATGCACTTACACGCACTTACATGCACTTACACGTACTTACACGCACTTACACACACTTACACGCACTTACACGTACTTACACGAACTTATATGCACTGGCACACACTGGCATGCACTTACACGCATTTACACGTACTTACACGCACTTACATGCACTTACACACACTTACACGCACTTACACACACTTACACACACTTACACGCACTTACACTTACTTTCACGCACTTACACGCACTTACACAAACTTACACGCATTTACACGCACTTCCACGCACTTCCACGTACTTACACTCACTAACACACACTAACACGCACTTACACATACTTACACACACTTATAAGCACTTACACGTACTTACACGCACTTACACGTACTTGCACGTACTTGCATGCACTTACACGTACTTACACGTACTTACACGTACTTACATGCACTTAAACGCACTTACACGCACTTACACACACTTACACAAACGTACACGTACTTACACGCACTTACACATACTTACACGTACTTACACGCACTTTCTCGCACTTACACACACTTACATGCACTTACACGCACTCACACACACGTACTTACACATACTTACACGCACTTACACGCCTTTACACACACTTAAACATACTTACACATACTTATACGCACTTACACGCACTTACACGTACCTATACGTACTTACACACACTTGTACGCACTTACACGCACTCACACAAACTTACACGCACTTACACGCACTTACACACACTTACACACACTTACACGCACTTACACGCACTTACACGTACTGACAGGAACTTACACGCACTTACACGCACTTACACGCATTTACACGGACTTACACAAACGTTCACGCACTTACACGAACTTACACGTACTTACATGCACTTATACGCACTTACACGCACTCACATGTACTTACATGCACTTACACACAGTTATACGCACTTACACACACTTACACGCACTTACACATACTTCACGCACTGACACGAACTCACACGCACTTACACGCACTTACACAAACTTACATACACTTACACCCACTTACACGAACTTACACAAACGTATATGCACTTACACATACGTAAACGCACTTACACGTTCTTATACGAATGTACACGTACTTACACACACGTACACACACTTACACGTACTTACACATACTTACATGCACTTACACGCACTCACACATACTCACAAGCACTTACGTGCACTTACACGAAGTTACACACACTTACACGCACTTACACAAACTTACACATACTTACACGCACTGACACGCACTTACACACACTAACATGCACTTACACATACTTACACACACTTACACGCACTTACACGCACTTACACGTACTTACACACACTTACACACACTTACACAAACTTACACGCACTTACACGCACTTACACACACTTATACACACTTACAAGTACTTACATACCCTTACACAAACATAGACGCACTTACACGTACTTACACGCACCTACCCGCACTTACATGCACTTACACGCACTAACACGCACTTACACGAACTTACACGTACTTACACGCACTTATAAGCTCTTACACGCACTTACACACACTTACACACACTTACACGCACTGACACGAACTTACACGCACTTACACGCACTTATACACACTTACACGCACGTACACGAACGTACACGCACTTATACATACTTACACGAATGTACACGCACTTACATGCACTTACACGCACTTAGACACACTCACACACACTTACACACACTTACACACACTTACAAGCACTTACACGCACTTACACGCACTTACAGACACTTATACGCACTGACACAAACTCACACGCACTTACACGCACTTACACGCACTTACACGCACTTACACACACTTACATGCACTTACAGGAACTTACACAAACTTACAGACACTTACACGCACTAACACAAACGTACACGCGCTTACACGTAATTACACGTACTTAC
>SZWC01006141.1:93667-107014 GCA_023375785.1 Penium margaritaceum
CACTTACACACACTTACACGCACTTACACAAACGTACACGCACTTACACACACTTACACGAACTTACACGCACTTACACGCACATACACACACTTCAACATACTCACACGTATTTACACGCACTTACACGTACTTACACGCACCAACACGCACTTACACGTAGTGACATGAACTCACATGCACTTACACGTACTTACACGAATTTACACGCAATTACACAAACTTACACGAACTTACATGAACTTACGCGCAATTACACGCACTTACACGCACTTACACGCACTTACACACACTTACACACACTTACACGAACGTACACGCACTTATACGCACCTACATGAACTTACACGCACTTACACGCACTTACACGCGCTTACACGCACTCAGACACACTTACACACACTTACACGCACTTACACGCACTTACACGCACTTACACGCACTTACACGTACTTACACGTACTGACACGAACTCACACGCACTTACACGTACTTACACAAACTTACACACACTTACACGCACTTACACAAACTTACACAAATGTATACGCACTAACACGCACTTACACACACTTATACACACTAACACGCACTTACACACACTTACACGCACTTACATGCACTCACACACACTTATATGCACTTACACGTACTTATACGCACTTACATGCACTTATACGTACTTACACGAACTTACACGTACTGGCATGCACTGGCACGCACTTATACGTACTTGCATGCACTTACACGCACTTACACGTACTTACACGCACTTATACATACTTACACGCACTTACACGAACTTACACGTACTGGCATGCACTGGCACGCACTTATACGTACTTGCATGCACTTACACGCACTTACACGTACTTACACGCACTTATACATACTTACACGCACTTACACGCACTGACACGCATATACACATACTTACACACACTTACACACACTTACACGCACTTATATGCACTTACACAGACTTACACGCACTGACACGTACTTGCATGCACTTGCACACACTTACACGCACTTACACGCACTTACACGCACTCACACACACTTACACACACTTACACGCACTTATATGCACTTACACAGACTTACACGCACTGACACGTACTTGCATGCACTTGCACACACTTACACGCACTTACACGCACTTACACGCACTCACACACACTTACACACACTTACACGCACTTATATGCACTTACACAGACTTACACGCACTGACACGTACTTGCATGCACTTGCACACACTTACACGCACTTACACGCACTTACACGCACTTATACGCACTTACACGCACTTACACGCACTTACACACACTTACACGAACGTACACGCACTTATACGCACCTACATGAACTTACACGCACTTACACGCACTTACACGCGCTTACACGCACTCACACACACTTACACACACTTACACGCACTTACACGCACTTACACGCACTTACACGCACTTACACGTACTTACACGTACTGACACGAACTCACACGCACTTACACGTACTTACACAAAATTACACACACTTACACGCACTTACACGAACGTACACGCACTTACACACACTTAAACGAACTTACACGCACTTACACGCACTTACACACACTTAAACATACTCACATATACTTACACGCACTTACACGTACTTACACGCACCAACAAGCACTTACACGTAGTGACATGAACTCACATGCACTTACACGTACTTACACGCATTTACACGCAATTACACAAACTTACACGAACTTACATGAACTTACGCGCAATTACACGCACTTACACGCACTTACACGCACTTACACACACTTACACAAACGTACACGCACTTATACGCACCTACATGAACTTACACGCACTTACACGCACTTACACGAACGTACACGCACTTATACGCACCTACATGAACTTACACGCACTTACACGCACTTACACGCGCTTACACGCACTCACACACACTTACACACACTTACACGCACTTACACGCACTTACACGCACTTACAAGCACTTACACGTACTTACACATACTGACACGAACTCACACGCACTTACACGTACTTACACAAACTTACACACACTTACACGCACTTACACAAACTTACACAAACGTATACACACTAACACGCACTTACACACACTTATACACACTGACACGCACTTACACGCACTTACATGCACTCACACACACTTATACGCACTTACACGCACTTATACGCACTTACACGCACTTATACGTACTTACACGAACTTACACACACTGGCATGCACTGGCACGCACTTATACGTACTTGCATGCACTTACACGCACTTACACGTACTTACACGCACTTATACATACTTACACGCACTTACACGCACTGACACGCACATACACATACTTACACACACTTACACGCACTTACACGCACTTATACGCACTTACACAGACTTACACGCACTGACACGTACTTGCATGCACTTGCACACACTTACACGCACTTACACGCACTTACACGCACTTATACGCACTTACACGCACTTACACGCTCTTATATACGCTTACACGCACTTACATGTACTTACGCGAACTTACACGCACTAACACGCACTTACACGAACTTACACGCACTTACACGTACTGACACACACTTACACATACTTACACGCACTTACACATACTTACACACACTTACACATACTTACACGCACTTACACACACTTATAAGCACTTACACGCACTTACACGTACTTATACGCACTTACACGCATTTACACACACTTATACACACTTACACGCACTTACACATACTTACACGCACTTACACGCACTTACACGTACTTATACGCACTTACACGCATTTACACACACTTATACACACTTACACGCACTTACACATACTTACACACACTTACACGTACTTACACGCACTTACACGAACGTACACATACTTATATGCACTTACACGCACCTACACGCACTTGCACGCACTTACACGCACTTATACGCACTTACACGAACTTACACACACTTATACGCACTTACACACACTTACACGCACTTACACGCACTGACACGCACTTACACGTACTTACATGCACTTACACGTATTTACACGGACTTACACGAATGTACATACACTTACACGTACTTACACACACGTACACGCACGTAAACACACTTACACGCACGTCCACGCACTTACATACACTTACACGCACTTACACGCACTGACACGCACTTACACGTACTTACATGCACTTACACGTATTTACACGGACTTACACGAATGTACATACACTTACACGTACTTACACACACGTACACGCACGTAAACACACTTACACGCACGTCCACGCACTTACATACACTTACACGCACTTACACGCACTGACACGCACTTACACGTACTTACATGCACTTACACGTATTTACACGGACTTACACGAATGTACATACACTTACACGTACTTACACACACGTACACGCACGTAAACACACTTACACGCACGTCCACGCACTTACATACACTTACACGCACTTACACGCACTGACACGCACTTACACGTACTTACATGCACTTACACGTATTTACACGGACTTACACGAATGTACATACACTTACACGTACTTACACACACGTACACGCACGTAAACACACTTACACGCACGTCCACGCACTTACATACACTTACACGCACTTACACGCACTGACACGCACTTACACGTACTTACATGCACTTACACGTATTTACACGGACTTACACGAATGTACATACACTTACACGTACTTACACACACGTACACGCACGTAAACACACTTACACGCACGTCCACGCACTTACATACACTTACACGCACTTACACGCACTGACACGCACTTACACGTACTTACATGCACTTACACGTATTTACACGGACTTACACGAATGTACATACACTTACACGTACTTACACAAACTTACACGTACTTACACGCACTTACACGCACCTACACGCACTTGCACGCACTTACACGCACTTATACGCACTTACACGAACTTACACACACTTATACGCACTTACACACACTTACACGCACTTACACGCACTTACACGCACTTACACGCACCTACACGCACTGACACAAACTTACACGTACTTACATGCACTTACACGTATTTACACGGACTTACACGAATGTACATACACTTACACGTACTTACACAAACGTACACGCACGTAAACACACTTACACGCACGTCCACGTACTCACATACATTTACACGCACTTACACGCACTTATACATACTTACACGCACTTACACGCACTTACACGCACTTACACGCACTGACACGAACTCACATGTACTTACACATACTTACACGAACTTACACACACTTACATGCACTTACACGAACTGACACGAACTTACACGCACTTATACACACGTACACACACTTACACGAACGTACACGTACTTATACGCACTTACACAAACTTACACGCACTTGCACGCACTAGCACGCACTTACACGCACTCACACCTACTAACATGCAGTTACACGCACTTACATGAACTTACACGCACTTACACGCACTTATACGAACTTACACGCACTTACACACACTGACACGCACTTACACGCACTAACACGTACTTACACATACTTACACGCACTTACACGCACTTACACACACTTATACGCACTTTCATGTACTTACATGCACTGACACGCACTTAAACGCATTTACACGCACTTACAGACACTTACACGCACTTACACGCACTTACAAGCACTGACACAAACTTACATGCACTTACACGCACTTACACACACTTACACGCACTTACACAAACGTACACGCACTTACACACACTTACACGAACTTACACGCACTTACACGCACATACACACACTTCAACATACTCACACGTACTTACACGCACTTACACACACTTACACGCACTTACACAAACGTACACGCACTTACACACACTTACACGAACTTACACGCACTTACACGCACATACACACACTTCAACATACTCACACGTACTTACACGCACTTACACGTACTTACACACACCAACACGCACTTACACGTGGTCACATGAACTCACATGCACTTACACGTACTTATACGAATTTACATGCAATTACACAAACTTACACAAACTTACATGAACTTACGCGCAATTACACGCACTTACACACACTTACACGCACTTACACACACTTACACACACTTACACGAACGTACACGCACTTATACGCACCTACATGAACTTACACGCACTTACACGCACTTACACGCGCTTACACGCACTCAGACACACTTACACACACTTACACGCACTTACACGCACTAACACGCACTTACACGCACTTACACGTACTTACACGTACTGACACGAACTCACACGCACTTACACGTACTTACACAAACTTACACACACTTACACGCACTTACACAAACTTACACAAATGTATACGCACTAACACGCACTTACACACACTTATACACACTAACACGCACTTACACGCACTTACACGCACTTACATGCACTCACACACACTTATACGTACTTACATGCACTTATACGCACTTACACGCACTTATACGTACTTACACGAACTTACACACACTGGCATGCACTGGCACGCACTTATACGTACTTGCATGCACTTACACGCACTTACACGCACTTATACGTACTTACACGAACTTACACACACTGGCATGCACTGGCACGCACTTATACGTACTTGCATGCACTTACACGCACTTACACGTACTTACACGCACTTATACATACTTACACGCACTTACATGCACTGACACGCACATACACATACTTACACACACTTACACACACTTACACGCACTTATATGCACTTACACAGACTTACACGCACTGACACGTACTTGCATGCACTTGCACACACTTACACGCACTTACACGCACTTATACGCACTTACACGCACTTATACGTACTTACACGAACTTACACACGCTGGCATGCACTGGCACGCACTTATACGTACTTGCATGCACTTACACGCACTTACACGTACTTACACGCACTTATACATACTTACATGCACTTACATGCACTGACACGCACATACACATACTTACACGCACTTACACACACTTATACGCACTAACACGCACTTACACGCACTTATACGCACTTACACGAACTTACACACACTTATACGCACTTACACACACTTACACGCACTTACACGTACTTACACGCACTTACACGAACGTATACATACTTATATGCACTTACACGCACCTACACGCACTTGCACGCACTTACACGCACTTATACGCACTTACACGAACTTACACACACTTATACGCACTTACACACACTTACACGCACTTACACGCACTTACACGCACTTAAACGCACTTACACGCACTGACACGAACTTACACGTACTTACATGCACTTACACGTATTTACACGGACTTACACGAATGTACATACACTTACATGTACTTACACAAACGTACACGCACGTAAACACACTTACACGCACGTCCACGCACTCACATACATTTACACGCATTTACACGCACTTATACATACTTACACGCACTTACACGCACTTACACGCACTTACACGCACTGACACGAACTCACATGTACTTACACATACTTACACGAACGTACACACACTTACACGCACTTACACGAACTGACACGAACTTACACGCACTTATACACACGTACACACACTTACACGAACGTACACGTACTTAAACGCACTTACACAAACTTACACGCACTTACACGCACTGGCACGCACTTACACGCACTCACACCTACTCACATGCACTTACACGCACTTACATGAACTTACACGCACTTACACGCACTTATACGAACTTACACGCACTTACACACACTGACACGCACTTACACGCACTAACACGTACTTACACATACTTACACGCACTTACACGCACTTACACGCACTTACACCTACTTACACGCACTTACACGCACTTACATGAACTTACACGCACTTACACGCACTTATACGAACTTACACGCACTTACACACACTGACACGCACTTACACGCACTAACACGTACTTACACATACTTACACGCACTTACACGCACTTACACGCACTTATATGCACTTTCATGTACTTACACGCACTGACACGCACTTAAACGCATTTACACGCACTTACAGGCACTTACAAGCACTTACACGCACTTACACGCACTTACACATACTTACACGTACTTACACAAACTTACACGTACTTACACGCACTTACACGCACTTACACACACTTACACGTACTTACACGCACTTACACACACTTACACAAACTTACACGCACTTACACGCACTTACATGCACTTACACACACTTAGACACAATTACACGCACTTACACACACTGACACAAACTTACACGCACTTACACGTACTTACATGCACTTACACGCACTTACACGAATATACACACACTTACACACACTTACACATACTTACACACCCTCACACGCACTTACACAAATGTATACGATCGTATATGCACTTACACGCACTTACACGAACATACACGCACTTAGACGCACTTACACACACTTATACGTACTTACACACACTTACACGCACTTACACGAACTTACACAAACTTACATGCACTTACACTCACTTACACACACGTACACGTACTTACACACACTTACACACACTTACACGCACTTACACAAATGTACACGCACTTATATGCACTTACACGAACTTACACGTACTTACACACATTTACACACACTTACACGTACTTACACGCACTTTACACATACTTAAACGCACTCACAGGCACTCACACGCACTTACACGCACTTACACGTATTTACACGCACTTACACGTACTTACACGAACTCACACAAACTCTCACACACTTTCACGCACGTACACACACTTACACGCACTTATATGCACTTACACGTACTTGCACACACTTACACGCACATACACATACTTACACGCACTTACACACACTTACACGCCCTTACACACACTTACACGCACTTACACGCACTTACACACACTTACATACACTTACACAACCTTATTGTTAATCCTCTCTGTATATATTTTCCCTCTGATGTGCACCTGAGTGCGCAGGGCATGCTGAGCCAGAGAGTGGAGGCGACGCACCGTGAGCCACGCTGGACCCACGCTGGATGCCATCTGGTGTCTTAGTGCGCTTGCCTCCCTCTCACAGCATTGCCTCAGCTCCACCCCTAGTGACAGTCGTGGATACTATGGTGGATTCCCTGGGAAACCTATGTTGGTCCTCATGCTGACAGTTTGGTCTGCACCGTACCGGGCAGNNNTCCCTCTGATGTGCACCTGAGTGCGCAGGGCATGCTGAGCCAGAGAGTGGAGGCGACGCACCGTGAGCCACGCTGGACCCACGCTGGATGCCATCTTGTGTCTTAGTGCGCTTGCCTCCCTCTCACAGCATTGCCTCAGCTCCACCCCTAGTGACAGTCGGGGATACTATGGTGGATTCCCTGGGAAACCTATGTTAGTCCTCATGCTGACAGTTTGGTCTGCACCGTACCGGGCAGAACCTAGATTAGGGCTAGACTAGTGAGTAGCATAGTTTGTGTTTTGTGTTTGTGACTATGGTTGGGCGCAGTCGGCACCTTGTGGGGGCCATGCGAGGGAATTCCCCTCGCTCGAGCAGGTCGTGCCGGCGAGCTTCGCTCTCCGGCCGACGGGTGGGTCTCAAAGCTCGAGGCTCACCCGTACGAGCTGTTACTTGTCCAAGCTCGTCACTTAGGTTTTTTTATGCGACAGCCATGGCCGCCATGCAAACCTAATGCTAGCGTTCTCGTTTCTGCACCATTTCGAACGAAACAAGTTGCATTTGAATCGTGGGACTGTTCTCATGGTATCAGAGCAACTTCCAGGGCCTGATAAGGACGCCTATGAGCAGGGCCGAGCGGCATAGGTGGCGGCCGACCCACTCACGGACCTAGATCTGCGCGTCCGCCACCAAAGGAGGGCGCGCCAGCAGTCAAGGGCCGCCGAAAACCTTCCCCTAGGCCGCGCGCAGTTAGCGGAGGCGGCAGACGACAGGGGCAAGCGTGTGCGGGTGCGAAAGTGTGGGAGGGAGAGCCCAAGCGCCACGTCCGCCCTCTAGTGCTGGTGGCGGGGTCCCTAGGCCCACAAACCCGGCTGTGCAGGTCGTAGGTGGCCTGAGAGGTGGTCACGACCAAGACAAGGGGTGTTCCCACGAGCTTCGGGCTCGCGACCGAAAACTGGGCCCAAAGTGGGCCCGGCGAATTGCTGCCAAAATTTCGGTGGGCATCGCTGAGGATAGTAAAGGCTAGTGCCTTCGACCTGGGACTCTCCCTTTCCTCAAACACCATGAGTCAAGCGGCATCTGCACCAGGAGGCGGTGCCGGCGCTAGAGGCGGCGCTAGTGGCGGAGCCGGTGCCGTCACAGTGACGTGGGAGGATCTCAGCAAGGTCATAACGCAAACGGATCTGACGCCGCCTGCGTTGGGCTCGCGTGACTTCCTTGCATGGAAGGACGTTTTCCTCGCGTGGGCGGCGGAGCATGGGATGGAGGAGTTGTATCTCTTTCCGTCGACAGACGCAACCGAAGATCGCGTCCTGCTGCGCGCATTTAATGCCCTAGTCCAAGCGCTGCCTGACGATCAGTCGTATGCCATCCGCCATTACCGGTTTGGTGGTAGAGGGGAGGATCCAGCAGACCCTCGTAGCGGAGCCCCGCGGCCTCATGAGGCATGGCAGCACCTGGTTTCACGCCACGAGGAACAGGGCATGGCCCTAGTGATCTCGCTGCGAGATCGTCTCCGCAACCTGTACCCCAAGCCCGGTGCACCGATAGCGGAGTATTGGGCTGCGGCAATGGATATCCGTCGCCGTATCCTTGGGCTTGGAGCAGCCTGCTCCGTGCTTGAGTGGCTGGACCCTGTCCTGCTGCACCTGGGAGAGCCATATAGGGAGTTCCGGCGAGGGATTCTACGGCGCCTCCGCGTGACGGATGTGGAGGACACCGACCTCGCGGAGGTGTTCGAGGAGCTGTGCCACTACGAGGATATCATTCGTGGAGAGGCGCGAGAGGCCAACAACCCGGCACCTAGCGCCTTCGTCCACCAGGTCTCATCAGGAGCTCCCACCAGCTCCGCTCAGGGAAGAGACAGAGGCGGAGGGGGCTGGGGACATGGAGGAGCGGGCACTCAGTCAGGTGGTGGGCGAGGCCGCGGCAAAGGTGGTGGTAGCGGACAGCGCACTTGCAACTACTGTGGCAAGCCTGGTCACTTCTGGCGTGCGTGCCCAGACCTGTAGCGTATCATGGCGCCATCCCAGCAGCAGCAGCAGCCGCAGCAGAGGTTCACGGTCCCGATGTATCGCCCACCGCTGGGGCAGCAGCTGCAGCCTCCAGCTTGGTCTGCGCCCGTGATGACAGGACCTCGTGCTCCAGCGCCCTTTGGCGGAGTCACCTACGCACCGTCACCGATGCTGCTGCCGGCGGGCCAGCAGATCTATCAGGGGCCAGCTCCATTCTACCAGGGCCCCTACTACGCTCCACCCAACCCGACCGTCCCAGTACCGGAACCCGAGTGGGCGCAGCGCGTCTATGCTGACATGGCGGAGTCACAGCAGCCCACAGTTGGGGCCCCAGTGGCTGGGTGGACAGCACCCATGGAGCTGCAGCCACCAGAGCCAACGGCCATGTCACAGTCGTCAGGTCAGCGATTGGCGCACACACATGTCACCAGGTCACATTCACTCCCAATGCACGAATGGCTGTATGACACCGCTGCGTCACATCATATGTCCCCGCATCGCCGGCTGTTTGTTTTGCTTTACGCTGCGCATGATGTGGAGGGTGTGAAAACTGGGTATGGGGAAGTGCTGGACGTAGAGGGTGTGGGCACAGTGGCTTTGCAAGCACCTGGGGGTGTACTCTGGCTGACAGGTGTACTGTATGTTCCCAAGTTTAAAGTGAATCTCTTGTCTGGGGGCCAACTCGACCGCCAAGCAAACATGTCCACACTCATGCAGAAGCAACGCTGCATGCATTTTGATGCTGCTGGGGTACTATTGGCTGATGGTCCCCTGCACGCTGACATGCTCTACCGCCTTACTCTCTTCCCACTGACACAGTCGCACTCACACAGACCACAGACACATGTCATCACAGCCACGGATGAAAGGCACAAAGATCTGCTGCATCGCCGTCTTGCACACATCAACACTGATCTGGTGACGGACATGATCAAACACACAACAGCACACGGACTCTTGCCAACTGACTGCCCGCATGGCCTCAGGGCAGATGCGTGCATGGACTACCAAGAAGGCAAGGCACATAGACAGACTTTTCCCCGATCAGATAAGGTCTGCCAGGCCCCCCTCGAACTCATTCATGCAGACCTGACAGGACCCGTGCCGGTGCCCTCTGTCCAGTATGGGTCACAGTACATACTCACACTGACAGACGACTTCAGTCGTTTCCGCTGGGCGTTCTTGCTGAAGTCAAAAGTGGACGCCCAGCGTGCCATTGCAGAATGGATACCTCTTGCTGAAAGACAGACTGGCTGCAAACTGTTGAAACTGCGAACAGACAGAGGAGGAGAGTTTATGGGTAGCCTGACAGCAGAACTGAGGGCAAAAGGTATAGAACATCAAACCACTGCACCGTACACACCACAGCAAAATGGTGTGGCAGAAAGGTGGCACAGGACGCTTGGTGATGCGCTGCGCACTCTGTTGAGTGAGTCCGGCCTGTCCTTTTGGTTTTGGGAAGAGGCCGTCAAATATGTGACGTGGGTATGGAACAGGGTGCCACAAGGGCCCTTGCCCAATACAGTCACACCTTGGGAACGGTGGTTTAAAGAGAAGGCTGACTTGCGACCAGCAAGGGTGTGGGGCACCATGGCATGCGTATGGTTTGCACAGCCGCAAAGAGACCACAAACTCAGCCCACGCGGTCGATGGTGCGTCTTTGTGGGTGTCTCACATGCCTCTAAGGCGTGGCGCTTCTGGGACCCCACGCATCACAACTTCATAGAGAGCAGAGATGCCTCCTTCCGGGAGCACATGCCCTACAAAAAGTTTCGCACTCTGCGTAACATCCCACACATCACCATCCCTGAGCAGTATCCAGACTATGTGAGCGTGCCTGTGTTTGTGCCCCACACACCCATTGTGCACTCACAGTCACCGCGACAAGAGCACACTGCAGGAGGAACATCACCGATTCCCACGGACTTACTGACACCTACTGACTTACGGAGTACAGAGTCCAGTGCTCCGCACACACCGCCCGGATTCCATACCCAAGTGTCCCAGAACAGCACAGAGAGTACAAAAACGCCATCCCCACAGCCGGTGCGACGCTCCTCACGCAATGTAGCGCGTGTGAATTACCGACAGTTTTATCATACAGCGGGTCCGGTCCACGTGGATCACACCATTGTGGAGCCACAGACACTTGCTGAGGCCAGGGGGCGCACTGATGCGGCTGAATGGGATAAAGCCATGGTGGCTGAGCTTAACGCCCTTCGGGAGCATGGTGTGTACGAACTGGTCCCACTGCCGCCAGGACGGAAAGCCATCGACGTGAAATGGGTTTACAAACTCAAAAGGAACCTGGCAGGACTCATTGAAAAGTACAAAGCAAGGCTGGTGGCTAAGGGCTTCCACCAAATACCCGGTCAGGACTTCACAGATACATATGCCCCAGTTGGCAAATACGGGACAAGCCGGGCACTGCTGGGTGTGGCGGCTCACGAGGATTGGGAGATACATCAAATGGATGTTAAGAACGCCTTTCTCAATGGTTCACTGGACGAAGAGCTCTATGTGAAACAACCAGAGGGGTTTGATGATGGTACAGACCGCGTGTGGTTGCTCCTCAAGGCCCTTTATGGGCTCAAGCAAGCCCCACGCTGCTGGAACAAAGAAATACGACGTACACTTGGATCGGGGGGGTTCACCCAAAGTCTGAGTGATCCATCTCTTTTCCTGTGGTGGGACCATGGTCTTCCAGTCGCCTTGCTTGTTTATGTGGATGACTTGTTGGTCCTATCACCCTCGCTCTCACTCATCACACAAACAAAAAAACTGCTCACCACACATTACAGCATGACAGACTTGGGTGAGGCCACTAACTTCTTGGGCATGACCATCACCAGGGACAGAGCTGCTCGCACACTCAGCTTGCACCAAGGACGGTTCATTGCACATCTCACGACACGCTTCCAGCACTTGGTACAGCATCTACCACGACAGCAATCACCGATGAGCCCTGATGTGTACGCACACCTCCTGGATG
>SZWC01006141.1:107214-119013 GCA_023375785.1 Penium margaritaceum
AGCATGACAGACTTGGGTGAGGCCACTAACTTCTTGGGCATGACCATCACCAGGGACAGAGCTGCTCGCACACTCAGCTTGCACCAAGGACGGTTCATTGCACATCTCACGACACGCTTCCAGCACTTGGTACAGCATCTACCACGACAGCAATCACCGATGAGCCCTGATGTGTACGCACACCTCCTGGATGTGAACACCACGGACTACATACCGGACTGTGATCCCACACTCTACAGGCAAATCACTGGGAGCCTGTCCTGTCTTGCTTCCACCACACGACTTGACATCTCATGCGCAGTAAACGTGCTGGCACAATTCAGCCAACAACCACGAAGCTCGCACCTTAAAGCACTTTTGAAGTTGCTTCGCTATGTGATGGACACTGCTGATCTTGGTCTGGTCTTTGCGCCTTCTGTGAGTCCGTTGTTGGATGGGTACTGTGACAGTGACTATGCTCGTGATCATGGGGCTCGCAGTCGTGGGGGTTATGTATTTCGTGTATGGGGGACAGCAGTGACGTGGAGAAGTGCCAAACAGTCGTGTGTGGCTCGGAGTGTGGCTGAAGCTGAGTACATGGCATTGGGTGAAGGAGCATGTGAGTGCATTTGGCTGGCACGACTGCTTGAGGAGTTGGGGTTGCACACACATGCCGTTGCATTGCACAGCAACAGCTCTGCCGCACGCCGCATTGCTGAGAATGACGGCGTGTTGCATCCTCGCACAAAGCACATTAGTGTTGAACATCACTTTGTCCGAGAAGTTGTTGAGGCAGGCACAGTGCAAGTATGTCCAATCAGCGGTGATGCCCAACTCGCTGACTTCCTCACCAAGGCACTCCCATCCCCTGCCCTCCATCAGCAACTTGCACAGCTTAGCTGCATCCCCTCCACACTCAGGTCCAAGGGGGCGTGTTAATCCTCTCTGTATATATTTTCCCTCTGATGTGCACCTGAGTGCGCAGGGCATGCTGAGCCAGAGAGTGGAGGCGACGCACCGTGAGCCACGCTGGACCCACGCTGGATGCCATCTTGTGTCTTAGTGCGCTTGCCTCCCTCTCACAGCATTGCCTCAGCTCCACCCCTAGTGACAGTCGTGGATACTATGGTGGATTCCCTGGGAAACCTATGTTAGTCCTCATGCTGACAGTTTGGTCTGCACCGTACCGGGCAGAACCTAGATTAGGGCTAAACTAGTGAGTAACATAGTTTGTGTTTTGTGTTTGTGACTATGGTTGGGGGCAGTCGGCACCTTGTGGGGGCCATGCGAGGGAATTCCCCTCGCTCGAGCAGGTCGTGCCGGCGAGCTTCGCTCGCCGGCCGACGGGTGGGTCTCGAAGCTCGAGGCTCACCCGTACGAGCTGTTACTTGTCCAAGCTCGTCACTTAGATTTTTTGATGCGGCAGCCATGGCCGCCATGCAAACCTAATGCTAGCGTTCTCGTTTCTGCACCATTTCGAACGAAACAAGTTGCATTTGAATCGTGGGACTATTCTCACTTACACGCACTGGCACGCACTGGCACGTACTGGCAAGCACTTACACACGCTTACACGCACTTACACGCACTTTTACACACTTGTATGCACTTACATGCACTTACACACACTTACACGCACTTACACGCACTTACACGCACTTACACAAACTTACACACACTTACACGCACTTACACATACTTACACGTAGTTACACACACTTACACGCACTTACACGCACTTACACGCACTTATATGCACTTACATGAACTTATATGCACTTATACACACTTACACGTCCTTACACGCACTTGCACACACTTACACGTACTTACACGTACTCACACGCACTTACACGCACTTACACGCACTTACACATACTTACATGCACTTACACGCAATTACACGCACTTACACGCACTTACACGCACTTACATGCACTGACACAAACTTACACGCACTTACACGCACTTACACGCACTTATACGCACTTACACAAATGTACACGCACTTACACGTACCTACACGAACTTACACGCACTTACACGTACTTACACACACTTACACGCACTCACATGCACTTACACGCACTCACACACACTTACACGCACTTACACGCACTTACACGTACTTACACGTACTTACACGCACTTACATGCACTGACACAAACTCACACGCACTTACATGCACTTACACGTACTTACACAAACTTACACGAACTTACACGAACTTACACACAATTACACGTACTCACACGCACTTACACGCACTTATACGAACTTATACGCACTTACACGCACTTACACAAACTTGTACGTAATTACACGCACTTACACGTACTTACACGCACTTATATGCACTTACACGCACTCACACGTACTTACACACACTTACACACACTTACACACACTTACACGTACTTATACGCACTTACACATACTTACACACACTTACATGCACTGACACGAACTCACAAGGACTTGCACGCACTTAAACGAACTTACACACACTTACACAAACTTACACGAACTTAAACAAACTTACACACACTAACACCCACTTACACACACTTACATGTACTTACACGTACTTACACGCACTTACACACACATACACGCACTTACACGCACTCACACGTACTTACATGTACTTACACACACTTACATGCACTTAAACGCACTTACATGTACTTACACGAGCTTACACGCACTGGCACACACTGGCACACACTTACACGCACTTACACGCACTTACACATACTTACACGCACTTACACCCACTTACACGTAATTACACCAACCTACACATACTTACACACACTTTCACGTACTTTCACGCACATACACGAACTTACACGCACTTACACGCACTTACACGCACTTCCACATACTTACACGCACTTACACATACTAACACGCACTTATACATACTTACACGCAATTACACACACTTACACGTACTTATACGGACTTACACGCACTTACATGTACTTACACATACGTACACGCACTTGAATGCACTTGCACACACTTACATGCACTTACACGCACTTGTATGCACTTACACGCACTTACACGCACTTACATATACTTACACGTACTTACACGCACTTACACGCACTTACACGCACTTACACGTACTTACATGCACTTACACGCACTTACACAAACTTATACGCACTTACACTTACTTACACAAACTTACATGCACTTACACAAACTTACATGTACTTACACACACTTACACGCACGTACACGTACTTACATGTACTACCACGCACCTATACGTACTTACACACACTTACACGCACTTACACACACTTACATGCACTTGCACACACTTACACGCACTTATACGCACTTACACAAACGTACAGGCACTTACACGAACTTACACGCACTTACATGCACTTAGACGCACTCACACGCACTTACACGCACTTACACAAATGTACACGCACTTACACGTACTTACACGAACATACACGCACTTACACATACTTACACGCACTTACACACACTTACACACACGTACAGGCACTTACACAAACTTACACGAACTTACACGTACTTACACGCACTTACACACACTTACACGCACTTACACGCACTTACACGCATTTACACACACTTACATGCACTTACACACACTTACGCAAACTTACACACACTTACACGCACTTACACGCACTGACATGAACTCACACGCACTTACACGCACTTACACGCAGTTACACACACTTACATGCACTTACACACACTTACGCAAACTTACACACACTTACACGCACTTACACGCACTGACATGAACTCACACGCACTTACACGCACTTACACGCAGTTACACACACTTACATGCACTTACACACACTTACGCAAACTTACACACACTTACACGCACTTACACGCACTGACATGAACTCACACGCACTTACACGCACTTACACGCAGTTACACACACTTACATGCACTTACACACACTTACGCAAACTTACACACACTTACACGCACTTACACGCACTGACATGAACTCACACGCACTTACACGCACTTACACGCAGTTACACACACTTACATGCACTTACACACACTTACATGCACTTACACGCACATACATGCACTTACACGCACTGACACGAACTTACACGCACTTACACGCACTTACACGCACTTATACGCACTTACAAGCACTTACACGCACTCACATGCACTTACACGCACTCACACACACTTACACGTACTTACACGCACTGACATGAACTCACACGCACTTACACGCACTTACACGCACTTACACAAACTTACACGAACTTACACGAACTTACACACAATTACACACACTTACACGCACTTACACGCACTTACACACACTTACACGTACTTACACGCACTTACACGCACATACTCGCACTTACATGCACTTACACACACTTACATGCACTGACACGAACTCACACGCACTTACACGTACTTACACGAACTTACACGCACTTACACACACTTACACAAACTTGTACACAATTACACACACATACACGCACTTACACGCACTTACACGTACTTACACGCACTCACACGTACTTACACGCACTTACACACACTTACACACACTTACACGTACTTACACGCACTTACACATACTTACACACACTTACATGCACTGATACGAACTCACACGCACTTGCACGCACTTAAAGGAACTTACACACACTTACACAAACTTACACGAACTTAAACAAACTTACACACACTAACACGCACTTACACACACTTACACGTACTTACACGTACTTACACGCACTTACACACACATACACGCACTTACACGCACTCACACGTACTTACATGTACTTACACACACTTACATGTAGTTACACGCACTTACATGCACTTACACGAGTTTACACGCACTGGCACACACTGGCACACACTTACAGGCACTTACACACACTTACACGTACTTACACGCACTTACACCCACTTACACGCAATTACACCAACCTACACGTACGTACACACACTTACACGTACTTTCACGCTCATACACGAACTTACACGCACTTACACGCACTTACACGCACTTCCACATACTTACACGCACTTACACATACTAACACGCACTTATACATACTTACATGCACTTACACACACTTACACGTACTTACACGGACTTACACGCACTTGCACGGACTTACACGCACTTACACGCACTTACACGTACATACACGCACTTGAATGCACTTGCACACACTTACATGCACTTACACGCACTTATATGTACTTACACGCACTTACACGCACTTACACATACTTACACGTACTTACACGCACTTACACGCACTTACACGCACTTACACGTACTTACATGCACTTACACGCACTTACACAAACTTACACGCACTTACACGCACTTACACAAACTTACACGCACCTACACGTACTTACACGTACTACCACGTACCTATACGTACTTACACACACTTACACGCACTTACACACACTTACATGCACTTGCACACACTTACACGCACTTATACGCACTTACACAAACGTACAGGCACTTACACGAACTTACACGCACTTACATGCACTTAGAAGCACTCACACGCACTTACACAAATGTACACGCACTTACACGTACTTACACGAACATACACGCACTTACACATACTTACACGCACTTACACACACTTACACACACGTACACACACTTACACAAACTTACACGAACTTACATGCACTTACACGCACTTCCATATACTTACACACACTTACACGCACTTACACGCACTTACACACACATACACACACTTACACGCACTGATACGAACTTACACGCACTTACATGCACTTACACGAACTTATATGCACTTAGACGAATGTACACGTACTTACACGTACTTACACAAACTTACACGCATTTACACGCACTCACAAGCACTTACACGCACTCACATGCACTTACACGCACTCACACACACTTACACGTACTTACACGCCCTTACATGCACTTACACGCACTTACACATACTTACACGCACTTACACACACTCACACGAACTCACACGCACTTACACGCACTTACACGCACTTACACAAACTTACACGAACTTACACGAACTTACACACAATTACACGCACTTACACGCACTTAAATGCACTTACACACACTTACACGTACTTACACGCACTTACATGCACTTATACGCACTTACACGCACTTACACACACTTACATGCACTGACACGATCTCACCCGCACTTACACGTACTTACACAAACTTAAAGGCACTTACACACACTTACACAAACTTGTACACAATTACACGCACATACACGCACTTGCACGCACTTACACGTACTTACATGCACTCACACATACTTACACGCACTTACACACACTTACACACACTTACACGTACTTACACGTACTTACACGTACTTACACACACTTACACGCACTGACACAAACTCACACGCAGTTGCACGCACTTACACAAACGTACACAGACTTACACGCACTTACACGAACTTACACGCACTAACACGCACTTACACACACTTACACGCACTTACACATACTTACACGCATTTACATGCACATACACGTACTTACACGTACTCACACGTACTTACATGCACTTATACACACTTACATGCACTTACACGCACTTACATGCACTTACACGAGCTTACACGCACTGGCACACATTGGCACGCACTTACACGCACTTACACACACTTACACGTACTTACACGTACTTACACCCGCTTACACACAATTACACCCACCTACACGCACTTACACGCACTTACACGTACTTTCACGCACTTACACAAACTTACACGCACTTACACGCACTTACACGCACTTACACGCACTTCCACGTACTTACACGCACTTACACGTACTAACACGCACTTATACATACTTACATGGACTTACACACACTTACACGTACTTACACGGACTTACACACACTTAAACACACTTACACGCACTTACACGCACTTACACGCACTTGCATGCACTTGCATACACTTACATGCACTTACACGCACCTACATGCACTTACACGTACTTACACACACTTACACAAACTTACACGCACTTACACGTACTTACACAAACTTAAACACACTTACACGAACTTACACGCACTTACACACACTTACACGCACCTAGACGCACTTACACGTACTGACACGTGCCTACACACACTTACACGCACTTATACACACTTACACACACTTACATGCACTTACACGCACTGACACAAACTTACACGCACTTGCACACACTTACACGCACTTACACGCACTTAAAAAAACGTACACGAACTTACACGCACTTACACGAACTTACACGCACTTACGTGCACTTACGTACACTTACACACACTTACACGCACTTACACGAACTTACACGCACTGACACAAACTTACATGTACTTGCACACACTTACATGCAATTACACGCACTTACACAAACGTACACGCACTTACACGTACTTTCACGAACAGACATGCACTTACACATACTTACACGCACTTACACGCACTTACATACACGTACACGCACTTACACAAAATTACACGAACTTACACACACTTACACGCACTTAGACGCACTTACACACACTTACACGCACTTACACGCACTTAAACGTACTTACACGCACTTACACGCACTTACACGTACTTACACGCACTTACATGCAATTACACGCACTGACACAAACTCACACGAACTTACACACACTTACACTCACTTACATACATGTACACACACTATCACGCACTTACACACACTTACACATACTTATACACACTTACGCACACTTACACGCACTTACACGCACTTGCACGCCCTTACACGCACTTACATGCACTTACACGCACTTGCACGCACTTACACATACTTATACGAACTTAAACACACTGGCACGCAGTGGCACGTACAGGCACACACTTACACGCACTTGCGCGCACTTACACGTACTTACACACACTTACACGTACTTACACGTACTTACACGCACTTACACACACTTATACGTACTTACACGCACTTACACGCACTTACATGAACTTACACGCACTTACACGCACTTACATGAACTTACACATACTAACACGTGTTTACACGTACTTACACATACTTACATGCACGTACGCACACTAACACGCACTTACACATACTTACACACACTTACACAAACGTACACGCACTTACACACACTTACACACACTTACACGCACTTACACGCACTTACACGTACTTGCATGCACTTGCACACACTTACACTCACTTACACACACTTACACACACTTACGCATACTTAAACACACTTACACGTACTTACACGCACTTACACGCACTTTACAGGCACTTACATACACTTACACGTACTTACACGCACTTACACGCACTTACACACACATTCACACACTTGCACGCACTTACACGCACTTACACAAACTTACACATACTTACACGCACTTACACACACCTACATACACTTACACCTACTTACACGTACTTACACGCACTTACATGTACTTTCACAAACTTACACGCACTTACACGCACTTACACGCACTTACACGCAGTTACACGTACGTACACGCACTTACACACACTTACGCGCACTTACACAAACTTATACGCACTTATATGCACATACACGCACTTACACGCACTTGCACGCACTTACACGCACTAACACGCACTCACATGCACTTACACATACTTACACGCACTTACATGCACTTACACACAATTACACGCACTTACACATACTTACACACACTTACATGCACTGACACGAACGTACACGCACCTACACGCACTTACATGCACTTACACGCACTTACACGGACGTACACACACTTTTACGCACTTACACGAACTTACACGTACTTACACACACTTACACATACTTACACACACTCACACATACTCACACACACTCATACACACTTACACGCACTTATACGCACTTATACGCACTTACACGCACTTACACACACTTACACGCACTTACTTGCACTTACATGCACTGACACGAACTCACACGCACTTACACGAACTTACACGCACTTACACGAATTTACACAAACTTACACGAACTTACACATAATTACACGCACTTACACGCACTTACACGTACTTACACGCACTTACACTTACACGCACTTACACGAACATACACGCACTTACACGCACATAGACAAACTTACATGCACTTACATGTACTCACACGCACTTACACACACTCATACACACTTACACGCACTTACACGTACTTATATACACTTATACGCACTTACACACGCTTACACGCACTTACACGTACTTACACACACTGACACAAACTCACACGCACTTACACTTACTTACTCAAACTTACGCACACTTACACGCACTTACACAAACTTATACAAACTTACACGCACTTACACGCACTTACACGCACTTACACGTACTTACACGTCCTTACACGTACTTACACGCACTTACACGCACTTACACGCACTTACACGTACTTACACGTACTTACACGTACTTACACGTACTTACACGTACTTACACGTACTTACACGTACTTACACGTACTTACACGTACTTACACGTACTTACACGTACTTACACGTACTTACACGTACTTACACGTACTTACACGTACTTACACGTACTTACACGTACTTACACGTACTTACACGTACTTACACGTACTTACACGTACTTACACGTACTTACACGTACTTACACGCACTTACACACACTTACACAAACTTACACGCACTTACACGCACTTACACGCACTTACACGTACTTACACGTCCTTACACGTACTTACACGCACTTACACGCACTTACACGCACTTACACGTACTTACACGTACTTGCACGCACTTATACGCACTTACACGCACTTACACACACTTACACGAACTGACACGCACTGGCACACACTTACACGCACTTACACGCACTCACACGCACTTACACACAATTACACGCACTAACATGTACTTACACGTAATTACATGCACTTACACGCACTTACACGCACTTACATGCACTTACACGTACTTACACGCACTTATACGCACTTACACAAACGTACATGCACTTACACGCACTTACACAAACTTACACACACTTACATGCACTTAGACGCACTCACACGCACTTACATGAACTTACACAAACGTACACGTAATTACACGTACTTACATGAACATACACGCACTTACACATACTTATACGCACTTACACGCACTTACATACACGTACACGCACTTATATGAACTTACACCAACTTACACGCACTTGCACACACTTACACGCACTTACACACACTTACACGCAATAAAAATGTACTTAAATGTTCTTACACGCACTTACACGCACTTACACATACTTACATGCACTTACACGCACTGACACAAACTCACACAAACTTACACGCACTTACATGCACTTACATACATGTACACACACTTACACGCACTTACACGTACTTATACACACTTACACACACTTACACACACTTACACACACTTACACACACTTACACACACTTACACGCACTTACACGTAATTACACACCCTTACAGGCACTTACATGCACTTACACGTACTTACACGCACTTACACGTACTTACACGTACGTATACGCACTTACACACACTTACACACACTTACACACACTTACACGCACTTACATGAACTTACACGCACTTACACGCACTTACACGTACTTATACACACTTACACGAACTTACACGCCCTTACACACACTTACACGCACTTACACACACTTACACGAGCTTACATGCCCTTACACACACTTACACGCACTTACACGCACTTGCATGTACTTGTACACACTTATACGCACTTACACACACTTACACACACTTACGCGTACTTAAACGCACTTACACGCACTTACACGCACTTACACGCACTTTACAGGCACTTACACGCACTTACACGTACTTACACGTACTTACACGCACTTACACGCACTTATATGCACTTACACAAACTTGCATGCACTTACACGCACTTAGGCGCACTTACACGCAGTTACACGTACGTACAGGCACTTACACGCACTTACACACACTTACACAAACTTATACGCACTTATACGCACTTACACGCACGTACACGCACTTGCACGTACTTACACGCACTAACACGCACTCGGACGCACTTACAAATACTTACACGCACTTACATGTACTTACACACAATTACACGTACTTACACGCACTTACATACACTTACACGCACTTACATGCACTTACACACACTGACACGAACGTACACGCACTTATACGCACTTATACAAACTTATACGTACTTACACACACTTACACATACTTACACACACTCACACGTACCCACACGCACTCATACACACTTACACACACTTAAACATACTTATACGTACTTACACGCAGTTACACACACTTACACGCACTTACTCGCACTTACACGCACTGACACAAACTCACACGCACTTACACGAACTTACACGCACTTACACGAACTCACACAAACTTACATGAACTTATACGCAATTACACGCACTTACACGCACTTACACGCACTTACACTTACACGCACTTACACGAACGTACACGCACTTACACGCACTTACACGAACTTACACACACTTACATGCACTCACACGCACTTACACACACTCATACGCACTTACACGCACTTACACGTACTTTCACACACTTATACGCACTTACACATGCTTACACGCACTTACACGCACTTACACACACTTACAC
>SZWC01006142.1:0-13813 GCA_023375785.1 Penium margaritaceum
TTGGGGGGGGGGGGGATTTGCGACATGTGGCGCACGCTTTGATAGTAGAAGGGGGATCTACCGGGTCCCGCTACCGCGGAGCCCGGCAGGTACCCGGGCAAGTAAAAAAAGAGAACCCAACCCCCCCGGTTCAAGTAGGGTGTTTGTCGGATTACGGGGGGGCGTTTGAGAGATACAGCGCACGCGAACGTGCAAGTTTTGGAGGTCACACTTGCAAACTCCACAACTCGCAAGAAGGTTGCTCTGACATCAGCGAGGCCAGTGTCAGCACCGTCCACTTTGCCCTTGAAGTCTACGAAGTTGGACTTTGAGGGCATGGGTACAGTTGTTCCTTTTTTTCATTTTTTCTCACACAATGAAAAGCATGGACACCGCTGTCATTTTGTTTTTGAGTATGGACAGCACCGTCTTTCCGTTATATACTTTGGACACCACCGTCTTTTCATTGTCGACTACAGACAACACTGATCCATTGAGCGAAACGATGGGCACCGGTGTTTCTTGAACCAAATGCAATTGTAGAAGGGTTCTGAAAAGGGCATGCCAAAATGTTAACTTTTTGGAGGATCACTAAAAAATGTCAACTTTTTAGGTCACGAAGTATCCCTATGGTTTTCCGTTCCACATCCTACTGTGCGGGTTACGTAATAGTCCTATGCAATTGTGTGGGTAGCCTATAATCTGTGCTGATGTCAGAAAATCCGCTGACCAATCTTTTATGAGACAGCAAGTATATTTGTGGTGGGCGTTTTTTTCCTTCGACAGTCGGCCGCCTATTTCCCAGGATCTTTTGCCCCCATTTTGATTGCATCTGGAAGACTGGTCCTCGTTGCGTGCGATTGTTCCCGCGATAGCGAATTACTGTCCCCAAAAAAGGAGAGGAACAAACAAGCATCAAGAAGAAACCAGGGTTTTTTACGAAACAGATTCCGGATATCGTGAACAACGGCGCCACTCGATCGGCGAATTCTCCCCGGACGAAGCGGGCCATGTCGAGCTTCATTCTTTTCCAAGGCATGTATGCAACTTGAACACGGCTTACCCCTAAAACTACGTAACCCCGGTGCACACTTGCGTACAAAAGAATCCACTAGTTTGTAAATAGTTTCAAATTTATGTTCCCTAATAATTTGCTTCTTGTTACATTTCCTATTCCTTCCACCCCAGTTGCTCGACCAAAGCAAGAGGCTCACCCCGAGTGTCGCGCTGGATAGAACAACATTAGTTCACAAGGATGAAGTGTGGGACAAAAGATGATTTCGGTATTGGGGACAAATGGATAATTTCTATCAAGAAGAAAGTGTACTTTGATGACGAGTGTTGAGTGTGTCGAGCACATGTAGACAATGCCGAGAAAGATAGTGAGGCATAAGTCAGGTCATCGGCGTTCAAGTCGAGCGAAGCATGTGAGGGCGCACCGTGAGTGGTGCATTCAAGAAGCTCCACCGAGAAGACGGGGGGCTTTGAGAATATCGCGACACTTCTGTATAAAAGTAGATCATTGTTGAGAGGTCGACCGAACGATATCAAAACGTCGATATGGTTCGCGATACTTCTATTGACCATTCTGGAAATTGGTTGATGTTGTTGGAACCTTCTGGAACAGAACACCGGAGGTCGGTGTTGGCACTAGTGGGTGTGGATGAAACCTCAAGAATTTCTAGCTTCTACTGATGTACGCTACCAGTGTTTGGAGGAGCCAAAGGGCACCTTTGGTGAAGAGTGTGGAGTACAGGGATCACGGATATGAGTGGGCAGAACACGTCGCATTCCGTAGACCTGAATTGAAACACCTTTTTGCTCCTTAGCATAGTGATTTTATATCAGATTCTTATAGAATGTGATCCAAGATTTCCAACGCATCCAAGCACGCCCAAATTGGAGCAGTAGGGCCCCCACTACGCCCATCAAAGAAACCATGCCGACGTGAGCAATCGACGAGACGAGCCGAAAACGGCTCGTCAGAGCGCCTTTCTTCATTGACAAGTCAAAAGGTGGCTCGCCCTAGTCCATGTGACCTCCCTAGTTGCTTCCTCTAGGGCCTTGGGGCCTATGGAGCCAATTGGAGCTGAACATGGACCACCGGCGGTGGAGTATCCCGTCACCCCGGACGGATACCAGATTCCATCCGTTGCACCACCCAAACTTTGGGTAGGGCTAACTTTCTGCATACTCACTCAAATTGAGCAATTCAAAGCTTGATCTCACATGGAAAAATCGAAGAAATCCAACTCTAAAGTTATGTTAGGTGTTCAACCACTCCTTATTGGTCAAACCAGGGAGTACGATCAACGGCACTCATGACAAGGAGCACACCATGTCAACAATCTCCCCCTTGCACTGCAGCCTTGATGCCTTGTCCTTGGAACCTGTAGCATTTTAAACCTCACAGCGCAGACCGAGCTCCATGCAGCTCACGTCGTGCCTGTCCTTGGACTGTGCCTTGGTCATGGCGTCAGCGAGCATGCGCTTATTGCCACAATGCACAATAGCCACATCTCCCTTTGCCACCAAGTCCCGCACGTAGTGATGCCGGACCTCAATGTGTTTGGTCCTCCTGTGCAGTACAGGGTTGTAGGTGAGGCTGATGGCACTCATGTTGTCCACATTGAGTGCCTTCAACTTCCTTTGAGGCACCCTGGTCTCCTTTACCAGCCGCCGCAGCCACACCGCCACCTTGGCGACTTCCACGAGCGTTATGTACTCCGCTTCAGTGCTGGACAATGCCACACAGTCTTGCTTCCTGCTTGCCCATGAAACTACTGCACCACCAAGCACAAACATGTACCCTGACGTTGATTTTTTATCATCCGCATCACCAGCCAAGTCCGCATCAGAGAAGCCGACCAACTCAAGGGAGTCATCAAGCGTTCCCCCGCCAAACACGAGCTGCTACTGTTTTGTCCCTTGAGATGGCGGATGGTCCGCTTCACCGCTTGCCAATGTAGCGGCCCAGGGTCAGCAACATAGCGGCTCACTTGGTCCTCCGCGAAGGGCAAGTCGGGCCGCGTCGCCACCATGGCGTACATGATGCTCCCGACTGCGGACTGGTATGGCACACCTGCCATTTCCTCTTTCAGCTCATCCGTGCTTGGCCCCATGCTCGAGCCCAACTCACATGTGGTGGTCATGGGTGTGTCGATGGGGTTTTACTCCTCCATGTTGTAGCGGCAGAGCACCTCTTGCACGTACTTTTGATGTCCCATCTCAAGTGTGCGTACCTTGCAAACCCTTTTGATGGTGAAGCCTAGGTAGTACTCGAGCTCGTTCATGTTGGTCATTTTGAACAGATCGCCCAGCTGTCGCTTCAGGTTCACCAACTCATCCATGTCCAACATCAGGAGGATGAGGTGATCCACGTAAAGGACCACAATCTGGTGCAACCCCAGCAGCTTTCGCGCGCACATGTTTTGATCCACTTCGCAGCTCTTGAAGCCAAGCTCAGCCATGAAGCTGTCCATTTTCAGGTACCATATGAGTGATGCTTGCTTCAGCCCGTAGAGCGCCTTGCGAGGCTGGCTCACCTTCCCTGATGGCGCGCCCACCCCTTCCGGCACCTCCATGAGGACCTCCTTATCCAGGCTGACGTTGAAGAATGCGGTTTTCACATCCATTCGGTGGACTTCGTAGTTGCGCGTTGTAGACCTTGAGAGGATGGAGCGGATGGAGGTGAACTTCACCACCGGTGTGAAGGTTTCTTCATAGTGTTCACCCTTCCACTGGACGTACGCCTTCGTAACCAGCCGCACCTTGTACTAATCTATGTTCCCCCCCTTGGTGAGATTCTTCTTGAAGATCCTCTCGGAGCCAATGATTTTCGCGCCCTCCGGCCTGTCAATCAGCTGCCAAGTGCCATTCTCTTCATGGGAGGAACACTCAAGTTTTATAGCTCCCTCCCACTCAGCCCCATCGTTCCACTGCAATACCTCCTTGATTGTCTCAGGCTCCTCTTGTGCAAAGAACGCTTGAGCAAACCCACTCCAGGTGCCCTTCGCGGCATCGCACCATTTTGCCATCCTCCTTACACGTCCGCTTCTCCTAGGCTGCTGATGTTGAGGTTGTTGTTGTGGCTACTACTACTATCCTCTTATGGCAGCACTCGCACCGCCAGCCTGATCCCCCTCTCTTGGAGACCGTGGAGATGCGAGCTCACTCCCCGCCTCCTCATTCAGTTCCACTATTGCCGGCGCTTCAAAATCGTTGTCTGACTTGGCTGAATGCAAATCAGCCGCTACCCCATCCTCCAAATGGTTCCCGCCGGTTGGAGCAGCTTGGACATCACCCTCTTTTACATTCTGTGGTGTCTCCCCCTCAAGGAGTGGCAGCCACTCCCCCCGCTTGGAGAGACCCACGGCCTTGTCTGTCCAAGGGGCTTTCCTCGTTGAACGTGACGTCACGACTCTTCACTATCTTCTGCCTCCGTGTGTCAAAGAGCCCGTATGCCTTGCTCCCGCTCTTGTACCCGACAAATATGCATCAGCGAGTCCGCAGTTCCAGCTTGCCTCACCCCTCCTGTGCCTGCACAACAGCATGTGCAACGGAACCAAATGTGCAGAGGTGAGCCACAGTTGGATTCTTTTCGCTCCACAGCTCTTGTGGCGTCTTCCACACCTTGGACTCCACGTCTTTTAGCGGCTTTGCCGGTGCCAGTTTCATGATGTACGCCGCTTTCCATGCCGCCTCACCCCAGTACTATTGCGCGAGGCCGGCATCGCTCAACATGGACCGGACCATGTTGAGGATGGTGCGGTTCGCCCTCTCGGTGACGCCGTTCTACTGTGGAGATTGTGGCATAGATTTCTGCCATGCGATCCCCTTTCTTTTCTTCCACGCTGAGCAGCCCTCGTACTCGCCGCCGTTGTCACTCCAGAACATCTTCACCTTTAACCCTGTTTGCTTCTCCCCTACCACCATGAACTCCTGCATGCATGACAAAGCATCACTTTTCCTCTTGATGATATAGAGGTAGATCTTGCGGCTGTGATCATCAATGAAGGTCACAAAGTAGTGAGCGTCCCCGGTAGAGCTCTCAAATGGTCCGCACAAGTCAGTGTGAACCACCTCAACTTTGCCGATGCAAGCCTCCCTATGCCATCAAACGACTGCCGTGTCGCCTTGCCAACCATTCACGGCTCACACACGGCATTCTTGGCTACATCAAGGCCCTTGACCTCAAGACCCTACACCACCTCCTTTTCCATGTCCCTCGCAGTTGAGGAAGCAATGTGACACAAGCAACGATACCACAGGTCCAAGTCTCCATCGTCGTTCCGTGCAAAGTGGACGACGTCGGGCCCCGCTCGGCTGCCAAGGATCTCTGCACAGAGTAGGTACAAGTCGTCCTCTTACTTTCCACGTGCAATCACCTTATCGTTCCCCTCCTTGCGGATGATGGCCTCCTTCTTGTTGAATAGCACCTCGAGCCCCTTGTCGGTAAGCCGGCTCACTGACAGAGTATTTGCCACCAAATTGGGCATGTGGAGCATGTCGTGAATTGTGCTCGTGACAGCCTCCCCGTCCACATTCATCTCGATGTGAACGTTGCCTTCACCGACATCCGATTATGTTTTGTCGTTGGCCACTGTCATTTGTCGCTCCGAGGTGCTATAGGTGACGAATGCTGCCCGGTTGCATTGCGTGTGACAGCCCGATCCGGAGTCGATCACAAACACTCCCGGATCTGTCAAGTTGGCGGACTCCTTTGCCATCATTGCAAGGCCGTCCTTCTTTCCAGCCTTCCCCGGCCTGTCTGACTTCCTCTTGGGACAATTGCGTGCGTAGTGGCCTTCCTTGCAATACACGTAGCACTCCCCCTTCTTGTCACCTTTCTTGGTACCCTGCTTGGCATCCTTCCCCTTCTTGCCTCCCCCTCCACCTTGAGGGCGGACGGCATAAGCGGAAGTTGACGTTGCCTTGCTCTCTCTCCCACCATGCAAAATCCATTCACTGTGGACGTACTTAGCCACCTTCTCATACTTCAGCTCATCAGTGAACCAGCCGCCTACAACAGTGATCATGGGACTCCAACTGTCCGACAAGGCCAGGAGGAGGATCATGGCTTGCAGCTGAGGGTTGACCTTCCATCCAGTGGCTACGCACTTGATGTTAAGGGAATCAATCTGCTGTAGGATCTCTGTGATGTCGTCGCCTTCGTTGGCTCCGAGGGTGACGAGTCTCTTGAAGACAAAGAGACGGTTAGCAAGGTTGGTGGACTGGTAGATGGTGCAAACCTTCTTCCAGGCCTCCACAATCTCCGTGCATCCTTGAATCAGTACACGTTGTGTCGGAGCTAGCGCTAACACCAACAAAGTAGGCTCCTTCTTGTTGCGCTTCTTGTACTTGTCCACTTCCTCCAGTGTCGCGATATCCGGAGGGACGGTCTCTTTACCGTTGACCAGCTCAAGCAATCCTTTGACGTCGAGGTAGTCTTAAGATTCCCACCTCCACAAACGGAAACCATTCCCATCAAACTTTGAGACAGTGTAGATGCTCTCTTGCTCGGTCGTTGCCGTGGCTCGCGACGACAGCATGAAACGTGTAGAGCTAGGGTCCTTCTAGGCACGTGGTCCCATGACCCTTTGTTGGCACTAGTGGATGTGGATGCACCCTTGAGGATGCCTAGATTTTCCTGATACACGCTACCAGTGTTTGGGGCAGCCAATAGACACCTTTGGTGAAGAGTGTGGAGCACAAGGATCACGGATAGGAGTGGATAGAACACGTCGCATTCAGTAGAACTGAATTGAAACAAGTTTTTTTCTTAGCATAATTGTTTTTATCAGATTCTTATAGCCTGTGATCTAAGCTTTCCAACGCATCCAAGCACGCCCAAATCGGAGCATTAGGGCACCTGCTACACCCATAAAAGCAACCCTTGGTGGAGCCGCCTTTGGCCGCCGCCGACGCGAGCCTTCGCCGAGACGAGATGACGACGGCTCGTCGGAGCGCCTTTCTTGTTTGACAAATAAAACGGCAGCTCGCCTTGGTCCAGGGGACCTCCCTGGTCAGTTTCTCTACGGCCTTGGGGTCTATGGAGCCAAATGGAGCTGAACATGAACCACCGACAGTGGAGTATCCCGTCACCCCAGATGGATACCAGTTTCCATCCGCCGTACCACCCGAACTTTGGGTAGGGCTAGCTTTCTGCATACTTACTCAAATTGAGTGATTCAAAGATGTATCTCGCATGGAAAAATACAAGGAATCCAAATCTATATTTATATTAGGTGTTAGACCACTCCTGGGTGGTCAAATTAGGGAGTGCGATCAACGGCACTCATGGCAAGGGGCACACCATGCCAACAGTCGGGGCAATTGGCCACAATGCCCTTGGTCGAATGGCACAAAAATTCCGAATTCACCGCGCGGCGGGCCATGAATGCAAGAACATAAATTCCCACTCGCAAGTTTTAGGGACGCGTGTACGTCAGGGACGTAACACTTCCCCCCCTTTTCGCGATGACATCCCGGCGCGGTAGCATACATAGGCCGATGACGACGAAAGTAGCATTCAATCAAATGATTGGCTGTAACAGTCATGGGCTGTTTTGCAACTAAGTGTGGAAACCAAAACTTAGGTCCTCATAATAGTCATCTCAGGGGGAGGAGCAAATGGTCGCCTCAACCATTTTAGTTGAGACGAACCGCGCCACGAATAGACGTAGTCATCATAGGGAATTTTTACAAACATGCATCCTAAGACCCTATCGTTCCACGTGGCACATCCACGTGGAAACATGACCTTAGAAAAACTAGAGGGAAGAAGGAGTGACACGATGGATATTCCATCGCGGTACTCCTCTTGCCTTACATCCGGCCTATGGACCCAATCCGGACTACAATCAAACTAGACTTTAGACCGGTGTTTTTTTTGGACCGAGACCTGTCAAGACATTAGTCTCGAGCCTCCAATACCCGGAAACTATGATTGAACACCATTTTTCATCCTAAAATGACTCGTACGCTATATTCCTCCCCCTTCACTTCGAACAATCCCGGTTCGTCTTTGCTAACGGTAGTTTGATCATCGCGTACTTCACGATGCAAATCATGCAACAAGAATCACAAATAAGATCGCATAAAATATTGTCATCCGCAACACCATTGCATCGATTTCACCCATAATTAACCAAAAACTTGTGGTTTTTGTGACTATGGTTATTCACGTACAATATCCAATGTTGATCCTATGATCCCTTTGCTCTTGCCAGGATGCGACACGTATAATTCTTGTACTTTCTGCACAAGTATTAGTGATTCTTCACCGAAGACTCGTAATACATGTGGATCGATGGCATAATCAATGCCTTTTGGGATGTACATTGTAAAAGATGTTTTGCCAGTTTGAAAGAGAGTACATGGGATGAATTTTTCCACATGTTTTGTGGTATGTGTTGAGCAAGCTGTTGTGGTGACTCCTCCTCTCCCTTTGCAAGGAGCGTCCCTACGACCAATTAACCGGGCGTCCTCACAAAAACTGTCCAGGTCCACACAACATTTCCCATGTCGTTCGGACATGACCTCTTCCAAGGGGTTATTGCCAAGGTGGTACCTCCCCGCAACATTTTCAAAACATTCCATCCAAGGCCCGGACATCAGTCCTCTCGGTTTACAACCACGTGTTCATGACCACGCATAGGTCTACTAGACCTCTTTCAACACCTGTGGCTTGGTTGGCTGAACTCAACCAAGCTCCACCAAGCCCATGAAACTCTCATGCTATCTTTTTCTAAGGGTTGGGGGCTACCAAAATCCTAAGACATGGTTGCTGAGCACAACTGTTTCTTCGTTCAAAAAATGCACTCATCTTTGAAGGAGGCGGCATTGGTCACATGTTGTCAACGTCCATCATTTGACATGGCAATGCTCCGACCTAGATGATCTTGGTTTCAACCATCATCTCCTCAATTTTTTCTGAAATGGGTAATGTAGACTGCCACTCACGTCCCTGTCAAAAGCACACTGCTATTAACTAGGTTCGGTGAGATAACCGATCTCAAACACCATGCATTCTATCCACGATTGAAGTGTTTATCGTATGTCATTCACCGAACGGGTGTACCCTGATCACAATCATTACGGTATAAGTTGAAGAAACACATTTTGGGTGTCAATTTCATGTGATCGTGATCAACACTTTCAAATCACTTCCGGTGATCCTGGAACAACCATTTCCACAATCATGTTGTGTTTGCCGTGTCCAAGGGTTCTATTTGGGAGCCCGCCAATGGAGTATGTTTGCCAAGTTGCAACAATGCGTGCTGTTTCAACGTCTTCTAATATGTACATTTGGTACTTCCACTCAATAGAGCTTTTTCCAAATGCCTTGCCCAAGGCACTCGTGGACGGGATCACCCTCGTTAAAGACATCCGAAAACAACCACCATTGTGGATACCGCCACAAAGACATCCAAATTTGTATTTCACTTACATTCGGCAATGTTCTTCAATTGAACAATCCCCAAAACCAAATGACTTGAGCCACTTCACCATGACCTTTGGGGTCGGTGAAGCATGGTTTGACTACACTAAAGTCATTATGATCTCTCTCAAAGATTGGCTTTGTTCCAATACATTACATGTTGGATTTGTATTGCATATCGATATTGCACGGGCGGTGCTATAGCATGTATTTGGTATGATCGGAATCCATGTGCATGATGTTAGAAGAGAGTGACATACACGAATAGTACACTGTGTCACGATGCCATCAACTTTGAGGAGTTTCTTAAAAATTGAAAGAATGTAATGAGAAATATCGTTTCTCAAGGTGTATATTGCAGAGTCCTTTCACATCAACATCTGGTTATGACACACTAGCTATTGTTTTACCCAAGTGTTCATTATGACTCATTATGTGGTCGGTCAAACCACCAAGATGTAAGAGCTAACACACTGTTAGCTTAAAGATGTCGGCATACAAATCGTCTTCACGATCATACGATATGAACGCAAAACTTAGACATTGCCATGATCCCAAATATGTCATAGTTGGTTTGTAGAAATCTATGAGATCAGCATAGTACTCCAAAGCACCATTAGTAGAAAATGAGTGTTGCTCGTTTCTCCGAAATGGATTTTCACCAAACTATGGATGAACTCATGTCATTGACATCGGTTCACATCTTTTGGTCTATCAATGTCCTTGACATGTTCACTCGTTGAGTTAAGATATACTGAATACTGTCACCTTCAAATTTCTTCACTTTCAACATTCGGTCGATGTCGCCATACGCCAGATAATAACTCTTATATTCTTCGACCACTGCACTGAGGCATTTGAAATTGGTCAGGACCCATCAAATGGTCTCTGCCCCTCTCCGGCACATTTGCAACCCCATTCACAATAATCCTTGTCTTCTAAACAGGGTTGACACACGTACCTTTTCATCGTTGGTACCAGTCATGTACCACAATTTGTATCCATCACTCACCGAGTGATACGATGTCAATGGTCTCGCCATTGAGGATTCGTTCAAGGATGCCATCCTTGACATGTTCAAACATGGACCGATATTTGCATCGGCCATGACTAACAATGTACATAACCTCCGAAAGGTAATGCTGCATCCAGTGCACACTGTGTATAGGCAGCTCGATGTCAATCCTCGAGGATTGAAGTCGGCGTACTAACATACCAGGTCTGTTTACGATCTCATGACATAGTGATGACACGGGCTAAGTCATGAAATGATTTCATTTGCCTTTGGACATTGTAGCACAATGGGACATGCAGTTTTCATAGCACACGTCCTGCATCCACCAAACCACTTGTTTGGTGCAATGGTGTCGTGAATTTTGTCTCAAATGTCAGCTGCTATTTTCAGCTTGTTCAAATGTCACAAAACCGCTGTAATCATTCGTCCGTCCAACTTATCCATAACTGGGTGTCGTGATTGACGCACCAACACTTAGTGGATAAGGTTTTATGCTTGTCTTGCACGTCTTCCTAGCATACCGTGTACCCAATTTCACGCGGTTGAAGAACAACGGCATGAATTACACACCATGGTCCATTGAAAAGTGGGTTGTCTCCGGCACTTCCAATGGTCATGCAAGCTGTGCCTGTTTTGGAACTACTTCTCAACCGACTGGACTTTTGTAGTACGTTCCATCCATGTATACAGAGGAGTTCATCCACCTTCAACATGGTCCAGATTTGAGGAAATTGTCCTCGTCACACATGTGAGTTATCCATTAACATTTGGTTTGTAGTTATTGTTTATGTACCTTTCCATACTCCTACCGGCAGGGCAAAGTTTTTAACTTCTAATGGCTGTCACTGTCAGTGAAAAGCAAGACCGTTCTATCTCTTTTCTACTAATCAGGCATACAGCAGATCACCACAGCCGTCTGTGATCGTTTCTAGCCATGCCTGTCATTTCTCCATTTGAAGATTTTGACAGTGTGACCATCCTTGACTTTGTCAAGATGTCTTGCAAACGTCAAGAAACATGTTTTGGGTGCTCCGAATAATGCGTTGGACGCACTTGCTCGTAGAACCACTTCGCGCATGAATCATATACTTGTGTTTAGTGGTCTACTACAAGCTAGCACAATCTGGTAACGCGTTGGCTAGCTCATGCTAGTGTATGCAACGGGATGCAATCGGCACCCACGTTATTGATGCAACTGGCACCTTGTAACATGTCTTGTACAATCGACACTAGCATAGCTAGTCCAACCAGAACTCCTAGCTATAGTGCGTCCGACACTCTTATCAGTGGTGCACTCGGCACCCATGAAAAAGGTGTCTCCTGTAGCTTTTGTCAATTGTGCAATCAGTGTTCATGACAACGGTGCATTTGGAACTCGTGTCAACAATTTCAACCGTACACTTGTCGGCCATGCATTCAACATCACGGTTATCATGCGTTTGGCACTCACGTGAATGCCATGATTGCATTTCCCATGCTGGTCGTGTTCCAAGTGTAATCAGCACTTGTCAATTTCATGGGATTGGCCCTCAATTGGGGATTCTCACCATCACATGTGTGTTGAGTACGACCGGCACTCAAGTCTTTCCTTCAGCAAAAATCCAAGCACAAATGACTTATCCAGTATCCTTGGTGCAATCGGCACTGACGTGGATAGGAAATCGGCATCTGTTTTGGTCACATCTCCATAGACCACAAGGAGAGAGTTTTGGTACTAGCATCACTGATGCTTTCGGCATCCAAGATTGAAGTACACCTGTCACTTTTTCAGTGGTGTGTTTGTAAACAACAAAAATTCTGCAACCAGTACTTTTGCTGTTGCCCGTAGTGCAGTCGGAGCTTACGTTGATGATGTGGTCGACACCCGTGTAACCGTACAATTGACACTCGTTTTGTGCTTTCCACACATTTCACATTGTTGTGGCCAGTAGGAGAGTCGTTGAGTGGTTGCAACATGTTCGGTGGTTTTTTGTTTTTCATCGAGAATTCGTCTGAATGGACGTCACCGTTGTGGTTTTGTAGCTTGGTGCATGATGTAGTTGTTGTTTTGCATAAAAAAAACTATTTAGGGTACGTACAACCCACATTGAGCCATGTCGCATTTTTAACGGTCACCCTTCCGGGTTTTCTTGCGAAGTACCCCAAATTTTGAGATTAATCCATAATAATTTAGGCACAATCAGTGCTAGAATTCTTGTATTGAAACATTTCCAAGTGATTTCCGTCCAGGACATGGAAAACTGTCGGTTCCCCCCATTTTTATGCTTTGGAACGGAAAAGAAAAAGAAATTCAGAAGTGCTGATTTTTGGAAGAGCTCAACAAGAGCTTTCTTTTGCATCAAAACACATGGTCAACTTGGCCACACACTCGGGTTTGAGCAAAAAAGATTCACCACTTCATTCTTTTTAAATGGCTAACATAGAACTCCTCAACTTGAGGATTCGTGAAAAATGAACATAGATGGAGCACATCAAGTGCCCTTTTTTTTTATGCTTGGAATCTCCCGAGCATCACCCGATGGTGTGTTAGGAAAATTGTCAGCCTTCCCCTCCTCCCATGAACAGGAAAATATTAGAGAAAAATGATTGAGAACTTCTCAATACATTTTGGAGCCTAGACTGAGCTCCATGTCGCTTTTTGTAGTGGTGAACCTACGGCCAATAAGGCCGAACCTTCGGTCGAACCAAGGAAACCGTCCTTGCCTCTAGTGCTAGTGTAATTTAGATATGTTTTTGGGGGAAATTTTTATACGTATTTAACCCAATGCATGAGCTTGGTGTGAGCTTCAAATAGGTTTCTAAGGCACCCAAAACAGAATCCAAATGAAGGAACTGCCCTCTGTTTCATGTGGAACCGGCCGGGTCCAAAACAGGAGGTATTTTGGGGAGAAAAGTGGAATACTTCTGTGACGTTCGTATCCCCTACCGCACAGTATGTATTGAACTAGTGACCAGCTACGCCACTTGCACACGCCCGGAAACAAGTAACATTTGAACAACCCCACGCATGCGCATGGCGCATGCACGTCTGGGGTCATTCCCTCCGCCGGAGAGGGGAGGAGGGAGGAAGCTTCCTTGCCTGCTCTCTTTTTGGGCCGTGGGCCCGTGTGAGGGGGTGATGTGGCAGACCGCCTCCTCGCCTCCCCCCTTGGGCTGTCGGCCCTCACGAGGGGTGGGAGAAGGGAGGGATGCATCCCGTCCTCCCCACCTTGGATCATCGGCCCACGTACAAGGGGAAGGAGGGAGAGGGGAGAATGTCCCCTGCTTTCCCCTTCAAGCCCTCCGCCAATGTGAGAAGGGGGGAGGAGAGATTGTCTCCTCTCCTCCCTCTTGGGCCGTCAGCCCATGTGCGAGGGGGGGGGGGGGGGGGGGGGGGG
>SZWC01006142.1:20585-57821 GCA_023375785.1 Penium margaritaceum
AGAGAGAGAGAGAGAGAGAGAGAGAGAGAGAGCGTGGTAAAATCCAGTCACTGGCTCTCACCACTCTCACTCGCTTCTCGCTCCTGACTGGCCTGTGTTTTGTGTGGTGCATTTCTGGTTAGTCAATTCATGTCGGGTCGATACATTTGTCCGGTGCCAGACGAATCAATGCCAAGACCCGCCTGTTTTGTTTATCCTCGCTCCATGTTTCATTTTGTCGCCCGTCATGATACATGTCTTCCACCCATCACATGGACATCCGATGGGATGGGGATTGCAGAATTGGCCTCTCCAATCATCCAGGAGGTGGCAAGGTAGCATCCAGCTCTAAATCCCAAGAGGAGGGAGTCCGCATCAAGAGGGGGGTCGAACACGGCACCCGTCATAAACTTATCCTTTAACAAAGTCGTGAGTAGCAATACGGAGCCGTACAGAATGGAACAGAGTTGTACGAAGTCAAACAAAGCTGCCTGGAATTGTATGCATTCATAAGGTGTTTTACACAGATGTATGGAGTTGTGCAAAGATGTACGGAGTTTTACGAAGTTGTCCAGAGTTTTACAGGCTTGTTTGGTGTTGAACTGGGTTGTACAGAGTTTAAAAAAAAACCAAAAATTCTAGCATTTTTTAAGCATTACCAATCTGTATGAATTCATACAGAGTTCTATAGAGTTCTGCATAGTTGTACACATTTGAAGGGGTTTGTACAAAGTTGTATGCAGCTGTAAGTAACTATATACGGCTGTACATAGATGCACATAGATGTAAACAGTTGTACAGAGTTGTATGCAGTTCTAGGACATTGTTCAGAGTTTTGTAGAGTTGTTGATAGTTGTATGGAGCTTTATGGTTCTGTATAAAGTTTTACAGTGTTGTCCAGGATTGAATGGATTCATATGGAGATTTTTCGAGTTGTGCGGAGTTGTACAGGGTTGTAAAAAGTTGTATGGAGATGTACGGAGTTGTGCAGATTTGTACGTAGTTATTCAATGTTGTACAAATTTGAACAGAAATTTACAAAAATTTCACAGTTGTACAAGGTTGTACGGGGCTGTAAAGAGCTGTACAGAGCTCTACGGAGTTGTGTTGAGTTTTGTGGTGTTGAAAAAAGCTTTGTATAGTTATACACAGTTGTAGAGAGTTGTACCGAGTTGGAGTTTTAGGGAGCTAGACGGTGTTGTATGGAGTTCTATCAAGTTGTATCAACTTGTACGGAGTTGTGCAGAGTTAAACAAATCTGTGCGGAATTCTACAGAGTTGTAAGCATTTGAACAGAGATTGACAGGGTTGTACGGAATTTTGTGGAGCTTTTGTATTCTTACAGAGTTTTACAGATTTGTAAAGAATTGTACCAAGTTGTACAAAATGATATAGAGATTCACGGAGTTTTAGGAAGTAGCAAGAGGTTGTATGGGAGTGTACAAAGTTGTACGAAGGTGTACACAGCTGTACGGGGTTGTATGGAGGTGTACATAGTTGCGTGGAGTTGTACAGGATCATCGAGAATTATACGGAGTTGTACATGATTGTACTGGGTTTTGTAGATTTATGCAGTTTTTAACAGAAATGTACGGATTTGTGCAAGTATTTGCAGATTTTTTTTGTAGTTGAACATAGTTGTCAAGAGTTGTACATATTTCTATGGATTTATATGGTGGTCTACAGAGTTATACTAAGTTGTAGCAATGTGTGACGATTTTTACATAGTTGTTCTTAGTTGTATGGAGTTACGTGGATTTGAACGGAGTTGTATGGATGTGTATGGGGTTGTGCAAAGCTGTACGGAGTTGTACGGATTTGTAAAAAGTTGTACATGGTTGTACAGTATTGTTCTAAGCCAAACGAAGTTGTACGGCGTTGAGTGGATGCACAAAGGTGTACGGTCTTGTACAAAGTTGTATGGATTGGTGAGGATATCCACAAAGTTGTACGGAGTTGTTCACACTTTTATGGGGTTTTACGGAGTTTTAGAGAGATTTTTGGGGTTGTATGGGTTCGTACTTAGTTTCATGGAGTTATAAAGAACTGTAGGTTTTTTTCAGAGCTATAAAGAGCTGAACAAAGTTGCACTTAGTTTTATGGAATTCTCTAGAGTTGTAGAGAGTTTTACGCATTTGTGTGTAGTTGTACTATGTTGTACGGAGTTAAACAGAGTTATACAGAGTTATAGAGAGCAATTTGGAGTTGTACAGGGATGTATGAAGTTGTACAGGGCTGTAGGAGGTTGTATGGAGTTGTACATAGTTGTACAAAGTATTAAGAATTTGTACTGATTTGTACAAATTTGTTCAGTGCTGTACGGAGTTGTATGGAGTTGTACATAGTTATCCAGATGTGTTTGAGTTTTACAAATGGTGCAAGTTGTATAGAGTTGTACAAAGGTGTACATAGTTGTACAAAGTTGTATACAGTTATACAGAGCTATATGGAAAGTTATGGAATTGTATGTGTTTTTACGGAGTTGCACACAAATGTAAATATTTTTATGGAGTTTAACATAATTGTACGGGGTTGTTTATAGTTTAAGGAGGTTGTGAGGAGTTGTACAAAGGTGTACACAATTGCATGGATTTTTTTGGAGTTGCAAGAAGTTTTATGGAGTTATATGAAGTTGTACGGAGTATACGGTATTGTATGGAGTCGTAAGGAATAACACAAAGTTGTTCATATTTTTATGGAATTGTACTGAGTTGTACCGACATGTTAAAAGTTAACCAGAATTGTGCAGAATTGTACAGAGTTGCACAAAGCTGTATGGGGTTGTACAGAGTTGTACGGTATTGTACGGGGCTGTCTGGACTTATAAGGCGTTGTACGGAATTGTACGGAGTTACACATAGTAGTATGGAGTTTTATGGAGTTGCACATAGTTATACGATGTTGTATCGAGCTGAATGGAGTTGTAGAAAGTTGTATGGAGTTGTACAGAGTTGTGCAAAGTTGTACGGAGTTTTGCCACATGATTCGTAGTTTTTGGAATCTGTATACTGGTACAAATTTGTACAAATGTGTATAGAGTTGAACAGAATTGTATGGATTTGTATAGAGTTGAATGGGTTTGTACCGAGTTGTACAAAGATTGAAGAGTCAAACGTAGCTCTACAGAGTTGAACGGAATAGTACTAAGCAAAACTGAGCTGTTTGGATTTGTTTGGAGTTGTACAAAGTTGTACATACTTGTGCAAAGTTTGACATAGCTATATAGAGTTTTGTGCAGTTGTTTAAAGTTGAATGATGTTCTACAGCCTTGTAAGAGGTTATGGACTAGCACAAACATGTTCCGTCTTGTAGGCAAATGTACTAAATTGCATTGAGTTGTACGGATTTGTACAGATTAGTAAGGAGTTTGAGAGAGTTGTACAAAGACTTACAAAGTTGTATGGAGTTGCAAGGAGATGAACGGGGTTGTACAGAGTTGTACGTAGTTTTATGGAGCTATATTGAGGTATTCCGAGTTGTACTAACGTATAAAAAGTTTCACCAATTTGTATGGAATCTTGTGGAATTTCACAGTGTTGTACAGAGTTATATGGAGTTTAACAAAGTTTGTTGGATTTATTCAGAGTTGTACACAGTAATACGGAGTTGTACAGAGTTGTGTAGAGTTTGACCGAGTTGTATGGGGTTGTAAGGAGTTATACAGGGTTTTACAAAATTATACATATTGTATGGAGTTTGGCGGAGTTGTACAGAGTTTTACATAGTTGTACGGAGGTGCACAGATTGTTACGGTGGTGTATGGGGTTGTATTAAATTGTACAGAGTTTGGTTTGGAGCTGTACATGGTTGTACAGAGTTTTAGTGAGTTTATGGAGTTTTCCTACGTTGTACAAAGTCTTATGGAGTTGTAGTGAGTTGTATAGCATTGTCCACAGATATGCAAAGTTGTATGACGTTGCACAGAGCAGTAAGGAGTTGTATTGACATATACATGGTTGCAGAGTTATAAGGAGATGTATGGAGTTGTACAAATTTGAATGGTGTTGTACGTGGATATATATATATATATATATATATATATATATATATATATATATATATATACACANTTCTGGAGTTTTCCTACGTTGTACAAAGTTTTATGGAGTTGTAGTGAGTTGTATAGCATTGTCCACAGATATGCAAAGTTGTATGACGTTGCACAGAGCAGTAAGGAGTTGTATTGATATATACATGGTTACAGAGTTGTAAGGAGATGTATGGAGTTGTACAAATTTGTACGGTGTTGTACGTGGATATATATATATATATATATATATATATATGTATAGCTATTTATATTTTTATGTAGTTGTATAATTTTTTATGGTGTTTTATGGACCTGCATGTAGTTGTACATGGTCGTACAAAGTTGTACAGAGTTGTACGGCAATGTACGGGGTTGTACGGGGTTCTATGTTTACCTGGCCACCTCGAACATCCCCACATTGATGTGCACCACGGCACATTGATGTGACCTCCTCTCCTTCTCAGCGGCACATTGGCCACCCATGAGACCCCGAACTGATTGGACGTGAGAGGGGAGGATTAGTGGGCAGGGAGAGAGGGTTCTTAGCTTAAATGTTTACAAACTATCAAATTATTGACATCTGATGTTCCTCCCATTTCACCGTCTCTATTCATTACCATGAACACCATGCTTCAAGTGAATGCGCTAAACTCTTTGTTACCTTTTTTTCCCCCTCAATTCACATGTTGGCACCTTGGCATTCACCATGTGGCAAACATTTTGGCAGTCATAGTTGCACTACTACAGTCACAATCACACCCAGGCCTCATGCAGCACATAGAAGGAAGCTGGGATGTGCGGTCTGTCATTTTCCATAATGTAGACACAACATGGAAATAGATGGGGGAAAATGAGTAGTCTCAATCACACACTAGACTCCACCAGAGAACTGTAATGACTTTGGGTGCGCCATCCTCCTCCACTTTCAAAAGATGAACACAAATTATGATGTGCGGAAGAGGCTTTAGCACTTGCATCAAGACTCTAGTATGACAGAGTACAGGCGTCGTTCTTTTAATCTCATCACCGACAATGACCTTGCCCGTAAAGAGCCTTGTTTCTAGTACAACAACCGCCTCAAGCAGGAAATTCAGCGAGAAATTGCCATAATGATCCTCCATGAATAATCATAGTAGTTGATCGCATCGACAGTGCCAACTACAGTGCTGAGATGTAAGGATCCAATGGTTGGCAACCTCAAAACCACAATCCCTGTCGTGGCAAAGCAAAGCCTCATTTGACAGAAACCTCTACTCCACTATAGATTGGCATCGTCGATCAGTGTAATCACATCTTGAACAATGGTCAGAAATGGTAATAGCTTGCCAAAAAGGGGGGTAAACTATAGAGGAATAAATTTGGACTCGAGAAAAGAAACAGCGGAGTATAAAGCAAAAATCATATCCGATCAGAAAAATACACGTGGACCGATTGTCCTCCTGAGTGCCTCACATCGCCGCACACAACGGTTCTTGAGATCGCAAAATTCGACAAGGGGTACGAGGACGACCAAGTAGTGATACTGCCACGAGTGCAACCAAAGGTCTGTACAAGTAGTAGAATGGTACCGGCACTACTAGATGGAAGAGAATCTCATACGTTTTTAAGTAATTACATGTGTTGGAAGCCCGCTTTGCAGATCGAACCAGGCATGTTTGAAAAACCATCAATGGAAGGCAGGAGATCCATCGACTTTGTGGACCATTCCGATTGCAAATTCAAGATCTGCACAACATATCATTATGGAGAAATTGTCCAATGAGCGACCAGAAGAGCATCCTTGGATGAGATTTCTTTTACGGGCACAATTTGTAGGTAGACTGGAGTGTCGAATTCTTCTACGTCAACATGAATGGAAAAAAACAATTTCTGCCTGTGGTCAAGCAACCAATGACGCACCGGCGGTTACGGGAAGCAAAAGAGGCAGAACCAACAAAGGAAGTTGTAGCAGTCACAAAATGTCAGCCTGTATGTTTAGACATGGCCAACAGATATCTTTGACATAGAGTTGAAGCATGGCTATTCCACATCAGTAGAAGAAACCACATTGGCAAGAGTTGCAGAGGTAGGGAAGTGGAAGAAACTGCATCAAAATAAGCAACCACATCGGCCTCGATACCTGACAAGTTCACAACATTCCTGAAATAGTTTACACTACTACTCAAGGAATTCAAAGGGGTTTTTCTCAATGAACAATCCCAAGAGCTACCTCCGCAACAAAACATTGATGACTATATATACTTGAAGTGAAATAGAAGGCCAACGGTGAAAGGAACAGATTGGATGGGCGCCCACGAGCTGACCAAAATGAAGAAACAGCTCTAAAAGATGCTCAGTCGGGGATTCTTCATACCCTCCTCGTCATCCTGTGTGGCACCCATACTTCTTTATAAACAGAACCAGAGAGATGAGAATGTGCATGGAATACCGAGAGTTGAATGATAGCACCCTCACGAACCACTACCATATTTCACAAGTAGATGAGCACTTCAACCAACTTCACGGAGCACAAATCCCCACAAATTTGACCTATGCAACAACTATCAATGGATGTGCATAACTGATAAAGACATCGAGAAGACGGCAGTCTGTACCATATACTGACACTTTGAGTTCACGGTTATTCCGTTTGGACTCACGAACGCCCCGAAACGTTCATGGCAATGATGAACAATAACTTCAAGAAGACGGCAATCTGCACCTGACAACATCACCGTAGTGAATCTCAACGACATCATAGTATACAATGGCAACCCTGAGGAGAAAAACAGGCATCACCTAAAAGTTCTTAAGAATTTTCAATGCGAGGAATTCTACAGGCAACTCTCAACATGCGGCTTTGGCTGTGTTTGATCGAGTTTCTGGGCCACATCACCGGTAGCCAACTGAAAACCATGGACCCGGAAGAGGTGGAGGCAGTCGCTGATGGGCCAACGTCAGCCAACGTTTGGGACGTCCAAGTGTTTTTAAGATTCTGCAACAATTACCATTGGATCTTCAAGGACTACGCCAGGTTTCGGCGCCTCTCTCTGATCTTACTCGTAAAACCACTCGGTGGAATTGGAGGGATAGTGAACAAGGAGTGTTTAACTCTTTGAGAAACACTCTAACCTTGGTCTTAACCTTTCGTTCAATAGATCCAATGGTGGACTACGTCATGGCCACGAATGCATCCGATCAAGCAATCAGAGCCGTTCTCCTCCAGGACAATGGGAGTGAAGAACAATTGGTTGTATACATGTCCCAAAAGGTTCACAAACTGGAACTCAACAACATAGTATACAAGAGACATATGTCCTCAGTTGAACAAGCATTCGAAGCATATCAGTGATACTTTGAATGCATACGATGCATCATCCGTACTGATCACTACACATTGAAACATCTCAAGACAGCCAAATATGAGCTTTCAACAAACTATATGGGTGGAGTTCCTCGAGTCCACATTCGGCACTATGACATCAACTACCGGCCTTGAAAAACAAGTCCATTGGAAGCTCTCTGTCACTGACCAGACTCGATGTTCTACATCATTGTGCTACTCGTCAAATGAGACCCGTACTTTGTGAGGCTACTTGTGAAAGGTTACGAGGAGTTTGGCGGGTGTGACAAGACCAAATTCTGGTTTTACGATCCCTAGTGGAGATGGCAATTCACTCGCTAGGCCGTCCTGCCACCAAACGAGGAGTTGCAACTGGTACTATTAGAGTGCCGCAACACCGGTCCACGTGGACACTTTAGCAAGGACAAGACACTCAAGAAGCTGGCAAAGTATTGTTGGTGGGACAAGTTGCATACTGACGTGGTAGGCTTCAGCATATCGCGCGACACCTGAAATTGGCAAAAATCTTGTTGCAAAAGGTCACGAGGACTTCTCCAATACTTCCTTGTTCTGACAAAGCCATAGGTTGACATCAGCATGGACTTTGTGATGGACTGCCTGCCACCCTCAAAGAATACGATATCATCCTTTTGGTGGTGGACGCCTTTTCAGAAATGCCGCACTTCATCCCGACAATGGCCACTGTCACTTAAGAGAGGAAAAAATTCTATTTCTAAAGCAGGTCGTATAGTTGCATGGCGTACCACGTACCATTGTCATCAACTGAGACGACGGCTTCACTAGCCATTTCTACGTAATCTGACGACACGTTACAAAAATCGAAACGATTGATAGACTTGTTCCAACCAAAAAGACAGACCATGCGGACCAATCAGATGCTCAAACAGGTTCTCCGTGCTTTATCCAGACCAGACGGAATAGATTGGGGAGCAAAACTGCCAAATCTGAACTTGCATACAACCCCACAATATCCATAGCAATGGACAAAACTCCGTTCAAGGCGGCCTATGAACAAATTCTCGCCACACCAGCAGGAATTTAAAGCCAAGGCAACATTCCCGTGGTCGACATCCACCAACGGGGTTTTATTGAGCGTTTGGGAAGAAATGCAACATAACCGCACAAAAATGCAAACACCGATGAAGTGAGCAGTGGACCGACATCTTAGCAATGACGTGTTTAGTGCTTGCGACCTTATCATACTCAACTTGGCGAACATGGAAACCTTGAGGAAAGGGTTTTGTGAAGCTCAAACCTTAATGGTTGGGACCAACTACGAACGAGTGAATATAAACCCATTTGACCGCTTGACTTCGCCTGTGTGGCAGCATGGCGATCCATCCCATCCTCCATATAAGCAAGCTCAAACACTACAATGACCCCATTGAAAGCTTCCCCAACAGAGAGATCACTCCTCTACCTCCTACTAAAGTTGACAAGGCGATAAAGCAAACAATTGAAGGCATCATCGGATATCGCGTGATGTAGAAAAACCACCAAGTTTGCGGTCAAGTGGCAAGGTTACGATGTCGCGCAAAATAGTTGGGAGCACTACAACAACTTTTGAGACATTGATCACCTGATCAATGGCTATTATCTTGGTCACAGGCCTACGCCTACTTACGCGTTGAGGCGTGGCAAAAGGGGGAGCACTTGTGACACCCTAAACATACACGAGTCCCTAAGCTTTGCAAGTGGGCATTTCTGTCCTTCAATTTGTGGCCCACTGTGAGTTGACTACGCCTTCAGCCAAGGGAATTTTGGCCACCTTCCCCGACCTCTGGTGTTTCGTTCCTAAAAGTTCCAACAACTTTGACCACAGTTTAGAATGGTCGACTGAAGTATCACGAGCTGTAACGATGTTTTGATACTGGTCAGCTTACTTGTCAACGTTGCTATTTTTTATAAAACTGCGTCTCCATGTTCTCAGAACCTCCTGAATTCTCGGCGGAGATTCTGAAAACGACCACTCATGACGCAACCTCGCACACGTTGCTCAGATCAAGCGTCAAACACCCAACATATGGCTTATTGTGATCTTAGTCATTGTATGCATGTGCTTGACTTGTTCAGCACTTGTCATCAAAATCTAATTACTCCTTATTGAAAAGGACAAATTGACAAGATAATCTTGTTTCTGTTACTATTCTTGTGAGAGGTGATATGTCGGCAAATGCTACTAGCGTTCAAGCCTATCTGATTCGTCATCGACTGGAGACTCAAACTTGGAAAGAACGTTCCAGGTTATTGGCTGACCCGAAGGGCTGGATGGCAAGCTTTGTCTCCCAAGCAATTCTGGCCGTCCTGGTTTTCTAAGATATCAAACTGGTCGTTAATCCTTCACCAACGATGCTATGACTTGAACTTTGATGACGGTTTGATTCCAGGATCTGTTTTTCCCTGTGTTTTCAAAATCCATACGCCGGTGCTGATATCTTTTGAGTTTAATCCTCAGTTTTATGTTTCCAAAACACATGGGCCCTCAAAAGCTCGCCGTTAGGGCGGCGTACGAGGGAAAAGTTTCACGTCAGGTCGGAGTCTGGCGCTGACGCAATTCATTGGTGGATTTATCGTGTGTTCATTGCTGACCGTCACATGTAGGATGGGGAACAAGTAAGAGTAGGCGCTCGCCATGCCCTCATGTCTACATTGCCGTAGAATACAGTGGCAACTGGCTAGGTCATCGCCTCGGACAAGTTTTCCCTACTAAAAATCATCCAATTTCCCGAGTCCTTCAAATTTTCTGCTCCTCTGCACCTCATCTTTGTGAACCATCTATTAGGCCGCGCAAAACGTAGGTGGTTCACAGGGTTGATAATTAGAAAATTCGAGGAAGTGGGACAAGTCTGGGGAATTTGAGAATATCGAGCCGCAGTTTTATCAAATTCCTGTGCCGTCAAGAAGTCATCCGAACAGTATCGATGCAACAATATAGTTCGGGACAGTTCTGTCAACCATCATAAAACGTGGTCGAAGTTGGGAGAACCTTTGAGAACAGAATACCAAAGGTTGGGAGGGGTGGCTGAAATGCCCTCGGCCAGGCAATGTAAAAATCACGAGGCTGTCGCGAGAGTGGCCATAATGTAAGGACACAAAATACCAACTCCCACAGACTAGGAACTCGTGTACTCCAAGGATGTAATGTTACGTACCACACGTACACGAATCCCTAATCTTCCCAAGTTGGCATTTCTGTCATTGCACAAGTAGCCCACCGCACGATGAGACCTCAAGTTTACACTCACACGGTCGAGGACAATTTGGCCCACTGCCCTCGCCCTTCGACGAACTTTCTTGCACTTTGTGACAACTCCAACCACTTTCGAGAACCATCGACGGAAGTGTCATGGACTTTCGGTCAACTTCTCAACGCATCGAGACATATCCCAATTAATGAAGATGCAACTTGCATCTTTGCCATCAATCCTTGAAGTCCCCCGATTCCTATGCGGAGCTTCTCAAATCCGACCACTCACGACGCGACTCCACACGCATCGCTCGGCGACCGACCCAACGATCCCGACCCTCATTCGTGCCTTAACACTTGTACATATATGTTCAATGATTTTGACACTTTTCATCGAAGTACACTTATCGCTTATCATAAAATCGCTCAAGTGTCCTACAATCTCAAGTGTGTTCTGCCTTGTAACTTCAACCTGTTCACCATCTACACTCCGTTTGGCATAACACTTGGTATCAGAGTGCAACAGTGTTGGAGAGGCATCCGACTACTTTACCCATCCGGAGGACTACCTTGCACAAGTCGTCAACGCATCTCGCACATCAAGAATTTGCAGACTTTGCAACTACGATGTGAAGCAAGCGAGCACATCTGACGACCAGCAGCGGGGCTATTGTGACAACTTCGACAATAGAGGAGCAGAACGTGCCCATGCACGCGAACCCTGAAGTGGCAGTAAATGCTAGCGTGGCAGGCTCTGGGACAACTGGATCAACCCCGATGGCTCTGACAACCAATCCAGTTGCGGATCCAACGGCGGTGCACCATCCACCCCTACAGACAGCCTCGACAACGACAACAGGAGTGACAGGTGGCATGGGATGACAGGTGCGGATTAATGAGGAAGTGGCAAGCCGTATCTCTGCGCACGAGGGAATCAACAACCACATGATACAAATTTTCAATGTCATGATGGAGGCTCTTTGCAACGCAAGTGCACAAGAGGCGCTGCTCGTCGAGAGAAATGCCCAACTCTCAAGGAAACCTAAGATTTACCCGGCCCCTCTCAAACTGTTTGATCCTACAAACTCAGAGGGACCAACAGTTTGGATGTGGCTCACGAGTTTGGAGCTGTACTTCACCGCCGCTAGGGTCAGCAACGATCAAAATTAAATTGATATCATGGCCGCGGTTTTGCGTGGCATGGCACTAATTTGGTGGTCTGACCTAAGGGCCATTCAACGGCAGCTGGAGACAGGCGAGGCCTCATCGACGGGCAAAGGCGCACATCTCATGTCGCCAACCGCAGGCGTTCTACTCTTTGAGCCGATCAACCCGCAATCGCAATACGCGTTGGCGTCACCAACCGACTGGAACAAGTTGTAGCGCACAATGCGTGCATGATTTGGATGACTAAACAAGAAGTCTAACGCTCGGTACAAGCTCGAGCATCTCTGTCAGCAGTTCAGTGTGGATGAGTACACATGGAGATTCCGCGAGATCAACATTAGTGTAGATATCGTCCCTGATGAGCTCTGTTTTTGCTACAACAACGGCCTCAAACGAGACATCAGATGAGCGATTACCGTTTTTTGCATCCAAAACGACTTACCACGGATGATTGCAACAATAGAAAGGATGAACAACGCCAACTTCAATGCTTGAATTCAGGCATCCCGCAGTTGGCGACCTCCCAACCACAATTATTCTGGGAACAAAAGAAGACAGTGGGGAGACTCGTTGACTCCGATGGAAGTGGACGCCATTGAACAGAGAGATACGCGTACATTCTACAACTATGGAGATTGTGGGAGAATTGCTTGCAACTGCCAAAGCAAGCAACATGCCAAAAAGAGGGGGAAGTTGCAGAAAAACGAGTCGGTAAACGGCAAAGAGGAGGAGTGAAAGGTACGACTCTTGTCCATGAGGATCAATCTCTGCTCAACGATTACCCATTTGAATGACGTATGATGCCACCGAGGCATTATGACATCACAAAGTTTGATGAGGGGTAAGAGGACAACCAACCAGTGATACTGCAGGGAGTGCAACCTCAAGGGTGCAAAAGTCCCAGAACGGTACCGGCACTTTTGGATGGAGGAGCTTCTCACAATCTCATACGACATGCTTTACAAGTTGGGTTTGCAGACCAAACCAGGGTTGTGTGAAGGAAAACCCATCAACAGAAGATTTCAAATACGGAGACTCCGAGAACCATGACGACTACAAGTGGGAGATCTGCGAGATGAAACGGTCTGAAGGTCCTATCCAATGATTGACCACAAAATCATCATCGGATGAGATTCACTGTATCTACACACACCGTAAGTTGACTGGAACGGCAGCGACATCTCCGTGAAAATCGATGGTGCCAAGCGACAACTTCCGCATGTGGGACGGAAGACGATAGCAGAAGCAAGAAAGATGGAAGCAACAGAGGAAACTACAGTAGCCAAAACAACAACCAGTGCAGCTGATACCGCTCAATGTGGCCAAATACTATATACGGTGAGGAGCTCGTGCGTGGCTCCTACATCTCAAGCTAATGGAGGAAACAGAAGTGGCAGCAGCTGACTCATCACACTCATCGGCATCAACAAAATTTGCGATGGTACCCAAAGAGTTCGCAGCACTCATCTAAGAGTTTGCGGATGTCTTACCTGAAAAACTCCTAAAAACCCTACCATCTCAATGGGACATCGACCATCGTATTGAGAAAAAACCAGGCAGCCGACCCACAGTTCAAGGGGCCTATTGGATGAGTGATCACGAGCTGACCGAGCTGAAAAAGCACCTCGACGAAATACTCAGTCAGGGGTTCATCCATCCATCCAGCTCACCATACGTCGCACATGTACTGTTCGTGTAAAGGAAGACTGGTGATATGCGGATTTACGTGGACTACCGGGCGTTGAACGATGCTACCATAAACAATCTCTACCCTCTTCTCCGAGCCGAAAAACTTTTCGACCAACTCCGAAGGGCTCAAATTTTCACCAAAATCAACCTACAAAACGGTTATCACCAGATTCACGTGGCATACACCAACATTGAACCAAAAAAAATCCCTCGCTACGGGCAATTTGAGTTTGCGGTAACACCGTTCGGACTTACAAATGCCCTGGTGAAGTTCGTGGCAGAAATGAACATTTTCCGACGCCGACCAATGTTCGAGACGTTCAAGTTTTTCTTAGCTTCTGCAACTGTTACAAGCGCTTCGTATGGGATTACGCCTGATTGTCAGTGAACTCACTCAAAAAGAAAATGAGTGGCGGTGGGAAGACAACAAACAAGAAGCGTTCAACGCTTTGCGGAACGTTCTGACCTCTCCGCCAGCCTTACAATTAGCTGATCCAATGGTCAATAACTTCATGGCTACGGACACCTCAGATTGATCCATCGGTGCAGTTCCCCTACGACACCATGGCAATGGAGAACAACCAGTGGCATACATTTCAATGAAATTGTGCGGACCGGAACTTTACCACGCCGTTCACAAGAAGGAGATGCTAGTGGTCATAGATGCATTTGTAACATGGCGGTGCTATCTGGAATGCCGACGATGCATCGTGCACACCGACCACCATGTGCTTAAATGTTTGAAGACCTAGCCGAACCTCACTCAACGTCAAAACCAAGAGATGGAGTTCCCTGAACCCGGGTTGGACTATGATATTGAGTACTGGCTAGGCAAAACCACCCCGGTTGACGCGCTCAGTTGCCGACCATATCTGATGGCTGAGGAAGCAATGCTACAACTGTAGTGAGATACGTATCTCACATACACACTTGTGCACTCCGTTGGTGCGCCACACACTCACACCAAGCACTGTACATCAAGTGTAACAAAAAGTGCACTCACGATTCTCTCTTTATCTTTCTCTCTTCCTATCTCTCCCTCTCCCTCTCTCTCTCTCTCCCTCTCTCTCTCTCTCCATCTGTCTCTGTCTATCTCTCTCTCTCTCTCTCTCTCTCTCTCTCTCTCCCCCCCCCCCCCCTTGTCCAACATTATCTCTTTCCCACAAATTCCTCTTGGAAGCCTTGTTTTCTCACAACAAGAAGTGTTCCAAGTCTTGATTAAATTTTCTTGTCAGTTTCAAACAGTCGCACATGTTTGTTTTTCTTTACCGTCATATAGTATCTAGATCAGTACTGGCCACGAATCTGAGAGTTCTTTGGCGCCTTTATGTTTTGTAACGTCTTGCCAACTCGTATACACTAACGCATAATCAGTCCTATGGACCAACTACCATGTTTGTTTTGACGTCCGTCAAGTGCTTCTTGATAACCTTTCAATTTTGTGTACCGATGGCATCAAGTGCAAAAAGCACAGGGTCCCGTCTCTAGACCCCCCCCCCCTAGTGCGAGGTCTATTGTACGTGGGTGAGTGTGCTCGATTCGTGAGAGGAAGTGCACGTACCACACACTGAGTGCGTGATTCCTTGCTAGTTCATGCGTGACGCAGTTCATGATGAAAACATTGTAGAACATTATGTGCGACGCTATGTGCGATGGATGATGTCAAAGGTAAACATCAGTCTCCAGACATTGCGGGAGAGGATGTGTTTTGTCGAAACAATCAATTCGTTTTGATTCACAGCCACCTTTGACGGACTAAGTTGGGATCCATCTACATAAAATTTTATTCGTACCTTTCGACTGTCGTATTCTGAAAGTTGAAAGTCATAGTTCAAAGGACTTGGGTCTATCCTTTGTCCTACCTCTCTGGATATTAAAACAAAATTCGTCGTGCTGTTCATTAGTCTACTTGGACCTTTTCATTACCAACTGCACAACATGGAGCGTGGGAGTTGCGATTATATTTTTTTCCACACAATGGTCGTTTCTTCTATTACTTCTGTATTCATACGTTTTTAGTTTCACATTTATATTGTTCATCGCTCTCTAAACACAACCCTGTTTTGTTGCGACCAGCTATCTGGTTAGCCGAAGGACATCATTGGACGCTTTCCTGGTCGGACGTTTCTGTTTTGTTCCCTTGTTCTTGTTGCAACAGAGGCTTGAGTGATTAGTTATATGAGACACTCAGAGCTGCCATGTATTCTCGGTGGGCAGATTGAACTGTACTTCGGTACGAATGGTAAGCCCCGATGATACAAATCACTGGTGTTTGCAATGATATGACATGAGGTTTTTTGTTTTGCAAAGGACGATGGTTTGTTTTTACATTCAGCTTATGATGTCTTTCCTTGTCTTTTTGTTTGAAGTGGGTGAGCGCACACTAAGGGACAGTGCGTTAAAATGGAGTTGGTAGCAACTGTTGGTTGTGGGGGTACTAAGGGCGCGTACGACAACGCTGCCGCCACAATTGTACAGCAAGATGGTAGTTACAGAAAAAATCTAGGCGTTCGCATAAGGTACCCACAATAGTTGCGAGTTGAAAGGAACTCGCGACTCAAAAGGTGAGGGCGATGCGGACAATTTGGTGTAACACCTCGGTCCGTGTTCTACCGAAATGAAAAGTGAAGCCTTGCAAATGAAAAAGAGATTCTAGCTCATTTATGTTCAAAACTGACGACCCACGGGCAGGTTGAACAGACAGAGCTGAGGATGGGACAAAGGCGCAAAAACAGCATCGTAGGTCCAGAAAATCCCACAAATTACAATTACGCAGTGGATGTTGTAAGTTGACAATACCTCACCACAGGAATGGTAAAAAAAAGGCCACAAGGTCTTCTCGTCCAATCGAGAACATCGACGGTTATCCTCGTTCAGAGTTGCTCGGTGCCCTCCGTCAACTTCACAGCGAGATTGGGGTTAGCCTGGTTGCGTTGGCGACCAATCCGCAGGCATCCGAGTAGTACATCCTCATAAGAGAACTCCACCTCTATTCGGCGCTCATTTGGCAGTCAAGCTCTCAAAATCTTGCACACTTGCGATGGTTACGCTGACATCACGTCCTCGCAGCAAGCGGTCAGGAGCTCGTCCTCGGCAATGACGTCGACCATCCAGCAACAACTCCAATATGAGAACAAGACGCATTCAAATGGAGACCGTGTGGGTCTCGCTGCTCGCCTCGCGGGGCTGACGACCAATCTCCATCGTGCAGTTGCCGCGAGAAGCTTTCCAGTCCCGACAGGCAGTCTACGGGAAGACGATGCTGCCACTTCGCTTGGACCATACCTCACCCATCCGCTCTTTGCAACCGCGAGTGCCCACGTGCCTTTGCCTGCTGCCTCGACGTCGAGGCAGGTTGCACCCTTTGCGCTTGCACCTGTTAGTCAGCAGACCCCGTTGTTCGCGTCTGCCGGTGCTTCCCAACCCACACGCAACGAGGCTTCCACCGTTCCTGTTAACGCAGCACCACCATCTGCACCCGTGTTCATTGATCCTGGCTCTCAGAGCACAGCTGGAGCTGCAGCTGCTCCCTCCGCCTCCAACCAGGCCGACGTCATGGCTAACAACCAAGTCGGCTATTCTGCAGCTGCCATCCAGCCTGCAGTAAGAATGGACGACGCATGATGCTACTCATGGACGCCGGCACGTACGATGGTTATGATGACTGCACTGAGGGATGCGTTTGAGCAGAAAGAGAATTTCAGTGACAGCAATTTTAAATCTCCAGCTTACGCACTTGCTGCACAAGCCCTTGAACGTGAGTTTGGCCAGCCTGTGTCTGTGGACAAGGTGCGGCAGCAGACCCAGAAGGTGAAAGGACAGTATAAACTACTACGCTGGTTCATTACTCACCCGGTCCCGACAGGATGGGGGTGGGACGAGACCAACTTTCGTCCGGTGGGGGACGATGAGCAGTGGGCCAGCCTCATTCTGCGCCATCCCAAGTTCAGAACGGTTCGGACCATGGGGCCAAGCCCATGGTTTCCCATGGCTCATGATATGTGGGGTCACAGCACTGCAAACAGGGGACCACAGGTTGGAGGGGCAGGGGTACAAGCATCAGACCACGATGGCCCACGAGTGCCCATGACCGACATTCCACAAGACGAAGCGGCCAACACGGAGGGTGCTGAGTCCGAGCCGGCACCAACTGAGCCACTTGGAGGTGCGCGGGCGAATAGCAGTGCACCCACTTCACCCCTCCAGGCTGGTGTGGCTCCAGGGTGACCTGATTTCCGTATTTTGGGCCATTCTGCATCATCTTCACTTGGTTCTAAGCATAGGCTGGGTCGCCATGAAGTCGCCGCAGGCTTGCAGGCTGTAGCCATGGCCATGACTGAGCCCAAGCGCTACAAACATGAAGTCGTGCATGTCATGCAAGGAGAGGACTCCAAGCAATAAAGGTTATAGACAGTGCTACGAACCTAGAGTCCCAAGACAAGGTTGCCTTGATCAAGAAGCTTGCAAGTTGTAAAGACTTGCAAACAATGGTGGTGCATACATCCGTCATAATGTAGGAGGGTGTTTACAAGGATATCCTCATGGATAGGGAGGGCACAACCTAGGAGTAGATTTGCATGTGAATGCTGCTGTCCGATATGATGGAGGTGGTACCCTCTTTGTGGTGTGTATTTCTTCTTACTTTGTACTTGAAGAACTTCTTTCCATGTATGTAATGACCTGTGCTATGCATTCTTAAACATGACAACTAGCACAGTTCTTCATCACAAAATAGTGCGACACACTGAAATATGTTCCTGAGGTATTCTTCTATGTTCCAAGTGTAGCACTGTGCGATGATGAATTCGAATACATTCACCCAGTCACACTCACACCCATTGAGAATCAATGGACATGTGTGTATTGTGCTTAATCATTGCAACAATAGATACAAGTGAGATAGAGTATTGAGTGTAGAGAATGGATTTGAATAGAATGGTTGGCAAAAGCCGTGAAAGGATATTGATCATCTTTGGTGGATTAGTCATTGGCACTCACTTGCATCATGCAACGCACAGAATGAGAAATGATTACCAGTGTAACGCCAGCCACCATACAATAGAAAAGCAACAACTACACAACAACATCTAGACATAGGAAGACCACATCGCATCGGCTAGCTGATCCCTCTTGAGGTTAGTTTGGTTCACTTGACCACCACCATGACTATCATCACTGGCAGGTTGTAAATCTGGCATGGTCTCCCCCAACATCGCAAGCTCACTTTCTCGCACACCATCTCTCTTAGTGATCAAGTTATGCATCATCATGCATGTCACGATGATCTGTGTCTGGAAGAATGGATCATGGAAGAACAAAATTCCATGCAAGATGGGAAAGCGTCGCTTCGTAACACCAATGGTGCGCTCCACTGCAGAGCGTGCTCCAGCATGACGTTGATTGAACAGTTCTTTGGAGTTTGACGGTCGTCTTCGCTGATTGCCCCACTCTTCCAAGTGGTAAGTAACACCCCGGTAGGGAGTGATGCAGCCCTGACGTGTTGGGTAAGCTGCGTCGGCCAGCTAGAACATGCCCAGTGGAGGTTGTAACCCATGTGTAACAGCTTCCTCAAAGACGGCAGCATCATGCACTGACCCTTGCCAACCTGCCCAAACAAACAGGACCTCGAGGTCAAAGTTGATGAGTACAAGGACATTCTGAGACGTTAGACCAACCCTGTTCCTGTATGGGGCACGAAGAAGTGTTGCCACGGTGACTGGCACATGTGTGCCGACAATTGCACCAATGCACTTGGAAAAGAATGGCAATTAGTCTGTTCGCCCAGCCCACTGAGGAGGTGGGCCCGTGTCTTCGGTCGGGAGCATGATGACCTCATTGCAAATTGAGTAGAGAGATCTGACTACCTTCCGCACGTACTTCGTCACAGTGCTCCTCGACCGCTGGAACCATTCCTGTGTGATGCAACTTGAGTGGTTATATGCGCAGCACCAAAGGAAGATGACGACTTGCTCCTCCACAGACACACGGCTGGTGTCAATGAGTGTGCCCATGCACCGGAAGAGATAGCACAGCTCACGAAAGGTGTCCGGGCTCATTCGAGCGGACTTAAAGAACCTAGGAGGATTGCTAGTCATGAGGTCGCGGATCCATGCCCGCCCATCAAACCGTTTCTCATGCTCCACAGTGCTACAATATGGGTGGAGCATGACGCTGAGGGCTGTGACCAGGGCTGCTTCTGTCGCATCGTCATTGCTGGCTACACCTTGGGCATCGAGCATGAAGCATGGAGCCTGCTAGATGAGGGTGGAAGCCAGGTCATCCAAGCTCGGTTGGCTTTCCATGTTCGTTTCTGTTGTGGCCATGGCAACAGGAGGCCGTCAGTCGTCTAGCAGTGCGCAATCCCAAGAGCAGCGACAGACTGGGTGATCGATGAAGCTCTGCCTGGGCTTGGCGCACTGGTACTCAGGCCATGGGCACTGTTACGGAGACCCGGATGTGACCGGTGGAATCGGCCACATGGACCTTCTAGTTGCTACGGGGAGAGGTCACCCGTAGATGGCTGAGGTTTCCAACAAAGGAAACGCTGTTTGTGGAACGACCATACCAAGAACAAGAGTACCCTATGGGCACGAGTCCAACCAAGGAAACGCTGTTTGTGGAACTGTTCTTTGACGTTCAATGACCATGTCGGATGTCATGGGTGGTGGCCTATGGTCGTGATCTGACGGTGCATGTATGCTGGTCGTTGCGGTTATTCTATAGCCAAACGTTTCTCTTCCCCCTACGTCTGCCCATAGTCGCCGGTCACAGCGGTATATGGTTGCCTGTGCTTTTTGGATGGTTTTTGAATTTTGAAAGATGAGCTTCATACGAAACTGCGAGGCCGCTAGATGATGGGGTCGGTGCGGTGCAACTGGGATTTCCTCTGTCATGGAACAACACATCGAACGCCGGAAGAATTTGTGTGGAATTCTCCGTCTACTTGGTACAAAGCAGAGCACAGTGACGTCATTCGAGTTACTAGCAAATTCATACCACTTGTGCAGTGTTGATGCATCTTCAACCAACAGTTGCTACCAACTCCATTTTAACGCAGTCCCTCAGTTTGCGACAAGTGCACTCTCATACAATCAGAGCACACTCGTCTCATGCACTACCCCCATACACTAGAGGGGAGAGGGGCATGATGACCACATCTTAGGTTGTGCCGACGGAATTAGGGTGCTCAAGAATGCTAGACGGCGGGCATCAGATTTTCACAGTGCACCGACAAGTCGGCACCGGTTCTCCCTGAAGGCATCAAAGTCTGTTGGATATGGATATCCAATGGTTCAGCAATCTTGCAAGCTTCAAGAAGCGAGACATTTGTAGCAATAGAGAGAAGCGACGCGGAGCTCCCATTTGTTGAATTGAGTACTAACGTATCAAAATAAATACTGAAGTACTGAAGAAGGCAATTCAGGTGATACTAGTAATGTTTACAGTAAAATCCCTAAGTTATTTCTCCAAGTTTACTCGAATCATCAGAAAACGGGGAAAAATAGAAACAAGGTTCATTACAAAACCTCTCTCCTTGTAATCAGTTCAATCATAGCACAAGTGGTTGTCCACACGTATCTGCATAATAAATAGTAAGAAATACAACATGTTTTGATGTACGGTCAAATGCTTTTCATAGATGTGAATCCAAGAAAAGGACGCATACAATCACTCAAAAGTTTTGTGCAGACGGAATAGTTAATCCCATGGGACAAAAAAGCGTACTCAGTGCGCTTCTAGTGTATTCTTGTATGGAGACGGAGCACACTCACCACATACACTAGCCCCACGCACTGAGCCTCCTATATTGGGAGAATAACAGATGACCATATGAGACAAGAATGCACTACCATTACACATTGGAAAATTAGTGAATTGAAAAATGTTTTGAACCATTTTCAGGAAAAATGCACTGGGAGCACACACTATGCAACAAGAGTATGAGAAGGCTTCTAGTTGAACGTACAGTGGTTAGTCATACGAGAAAACATAGTGCACTCAGTGCGCTTGTAGTGTATTCCTATATGGAGATGGAGCTCACTCACCACATACACTAGCCCCACTCACTGAGCCCCCTCCATAGAGAGAAGAGAAAATTACCATACAAGACAAAAATGTACTCCCATTGCGCATTGAATGATAATTATAGTGAAAATGTATCAAACCATGTTGGAGAACACCACACTGCAAGCACACACCAAGAATAGAGTGGATGAAAAGGCTCTAAATTGATCATAGATGGGATACTTATATGAGACAAAAAGGAGCGCTAAGTGCGCTTGTAGTGTATTCCGGTATGAAGATGGATAGCACTTACCAACATACACTTACCCCACACACTGAGCCCCTTCAGGGAGGACGACAGATGAACATGTAAGACAGAAATACATGACCACTTGACCATTTAATGATTAGTGAAATGAAAAATGCATCATACCATGTTAAGGAAAAGCGTACTAGGAGCACACACTAAGAAACGAGTGTATGAAAAGGGTTTGCTTGACCATACCTCATATCTCAAGTAGTTGTTCACACAAGGCTATGACCACCATGGTAGTTATGACAAAGAAAAACTCTCGTACGATGCACCCTACTGGCGGTGACAATTCACTCGCCAGGTAGTCGTTTCCCCCAACGATGAACTCTGCTACATGTTGGTGGCGTGCCACAACACTAGTCAAGGTGGACATTTTGGAGAGGACAAGACGCTGAAGAAGCTAGCGAAACACTTCTAGTGGGACAAGATGCAATCCGAAGTGGCCAACTTCTGTAAATCCTACTACATGTGTCAGCGACAAAATTCCTGTCACACACGGCCACCCAGACTTTTGTAGCCGCTCCTCACTCGGACAAAACCGTGGAACGACATCTCCATGGAACTCGTCACGGGACTACCAGTCACACCCCATGGATGTGATGCAATCCTCGTGGCTGTCAACGGGTGTTCTAAAATTTCTCAATTCATTCCGACTAGGACCATCGTTACTGTCGAGTGAACACCACAACTGTTTCTAAACAACGTTGTATGGCTACGCGGTGTGCCAAGGACCATCACCAGCGACAAGGACGACCGATTCACAAGCTATTTTAGGCATGAACTGATGTTCCGCTATGGCAGTCGGAACCAGCTTTCAACGGCATTCAATCCTGAAACCAACGACCAAACCGAGTGGACCAACCCAACGCTCGAACAACTCCTCCGAACATTATGCAAACCACAGGATGGATTGGGCAGCAAAGCTCCCCAACTGCCAAATAATCATAGAATTCGGTGATCTCCAGTGCAACATGTTTAAGTCCATTTGAAGTGGTGTATGGAAAACTTCCTGCCGCACCAGACATACTACACAAACGACAACATTCCCGTGGTTGACGTCCAATGCCGTGACTTCTCCACCATCTGGGATGAAACACAACAGACACTCGCAAAGATGCAAGCGGCGATGAAACAAGCAACTAACCGACATCACAGTGATGGTGTTTTTGCCATCGGCGACAAAGTTCTTCTCAGCTCAATCAACATCAAGCCCTGTGGAGCCAATTGTTTGAAGCTCAAACCCTGATGATTCGGACCGTTTGAGATCAAGCACATGCAAACTGCTATGGTTGCACGGCTCGAACTCCCCAACACTATGTACATTCATCTAGTGTTTCGTATCAGCAGAATCAAACACTACCGAGATCCCAAAGAAAACTTCCCCAACAGGGATGTACCTCCCCCCTCCTCCTGTCCAAGTGGACAAGGACACAGACTACTTTATTGAGGACATCCTCAACCATTGACAGCGTGTTAAAACAACATAACATCTTGTGAAGTGGCACGACTACGACGCCGCACATAACAGCTCGGAACCCTATGACAACCTTCAAGATGTTGATCACCTGATCGACAGCTATGACCGCCGTCATCGAGCGACATCTGCACGCACGCTCGGGCATCCTGGCTAAAAGGGTGGAATTGTTACATACCAGACGTACAAGAGTCCCTAAATTTTCCAAAGTGGGAATTTCTATCATTACACAAATAGCCCACAGTGTGACGAGATCTTCACCTTTCACTCCTTCAGTTGAGGGCAGTTTGGCCAACTACCCTCGCCTTCGAGGGAGCCACCTCGCACTTTCTGACAGCTATGACCACTTGCAAGAATCATTGACAGAAGTGTCACGGCCTCTCTGTCGACTTCTGAATGCATCAAGACATATCTCGATTTTGTAAAGATGCATCTCGCATCTTCGCCATTGATCTTCGAAGCACCTCAATTCCTCGATGGAGCTTCTTGAATCCGACCACTCATGACGTGACTCCACACGCGTCGCTCGACGATCAACCCAACGACCCTGAGTATACCACATTCATAACTTGGCACTTGTATATATATGTTTGATAATTCTGACACTTGTCATTGAAGTACACTTATCGCTAATTGTAAAATTGCTCAATTGTCCCAACTTCTCAATCGTATTCTGCCTCATAAGTCTTACATGTTCACCATCTACGCTCCGGTCGGCATAACACGTACCATCATCCATGTGAACCACCCACGACCTACTCAACGGAACACCCCTGGCCTATACTTAAAAGAAAGACACTTTTTTCTATTTTAAAATCCATAAGCCGTCACAACTATTTTGACCGTCTATTTTCATCTTCGCAAATTCACCCCATTCACCGTTACGTACCGGATGTACATGAGTCCGTGATCTTTTCCGAGTGGGTATTTCTATTATTACACAAAAAGCTCATCATGTCGCAAGACCGTGATATTCACTCCAACGGTTGAGGGTAAACCAAGCAACTTCCCCCGCTTTGAGTGAATCCTCTCGAACCTTTCAACAACTTTGACCACTCTCACGAATCTACGTTAGAAGTATCACGACCTTTCGGTTGACTTCTCGACGCACTTAGGCTAAATATCTAAATGTGTAAAGATGCATCTTGTACCTTCACCATCAATTCTTGATCACCCCCAACTTCTCGATGGACCTGCTAAAATCCGACCACTCACGATGCGCCTCCATGCACGTCGCTCGACAATCGACCCAACGACCCCGACTATGCCTCACTCATTACTCGACACTTGTATATGTATATATATATGTACGTATATATGTTCGATCATTTCGACACTTGTCATCAAAGTACACTTACCGCTAATTATGAATTGCTCAAGTGTCCCGAATCCTAAACCGTATTATGCCTTGCAAATTCCTCCTGTTCACCATCTTCGCTCCCTTTTTCATAACACTTGGTATTTGAGTGCAATGGTGCTGAAGAGGCAACCGACTATTTTACCTATCCAGAGGACTATCTCGCACAAGCCGTCAGCACATCTTGCACGTCAAGACTTCACAGATTTTGCGGCTACGATGTGTGGCAAGCGAGCGCAACCGATGACCAGTAGCGGGTCTTTGGTGACGACTTTGGCGATGGAGGAGCAGAACGTATCAACACAAACCTTGATGTGACAGCAAATGCTGGTATGGCAGGCTATGCGGCAGCTGGACTAACCCCTATGGATTCGGTGACCAATCCAGTGGTGGATCCAACGGCAATACACCAGCCGCCCCTACCAACAACCTCCATGATGACATCATGGATGAAAGGTGGCACTGGACGACAGGCGCGGATCATCGAGGAACTGACAAACCAGATGTCCACGCTCAAAGGAATAAAAAACCATCTGCTCCAACAAACTCAACTTTGCGATGGATGTTCTCCGCAGCACAATCGCACGTAAGGTGATGCTCTTCGAGAGAAATTCCCAACTCTCGAGCAAACCGAAAATCCATTTGGCCCCACTAGAATCGTTCGATCCTAAAAACTCAATAGGACAGATGGTTTGGATGTGGCTGATGAGTTTGGGGGTGTACTTCATCGCTGCTACGGTTGACGACGGTCAAAAGAAATTTGACCTCGATACCACGCCTTTGCGTGGCACGGCACTAAATTGGTGGTCTGATCTAACGACCATCCAACGGTAGCAGGATACCAGCGAGGCCTCACCAATGACTAAAGGCACCCATCTCATATCGCCGACCGCAGGCGTTCTACCCTTGGAGCAGATCAACCCACAATGCCAAGACACGTTGACACCTCCAACGAGCTAGATGAACTAGTGCGCAAAATGATTGCGTTCTTAGGATGACTTAACGAGAAGTTCGATGCATAGTACAAGCTCTAGCATCTTTGTCAGCAATCCAGCATGGTTAAATATATGCGGAGATTCAACGATATGATCATCGGAGCAGACTTCGCCCGTAAAGAACTGTGTTTTCACGACAACAATGGCCTCAAGCGAGATACCCAGGGAGCAATCACCATTTTTTGCATCCAAAACGACTTACCATGGATGATCACACTACTAGAAAGGATGGACAACACTGAGTACAATGCTCAGATCCAAGAATCCTACGACAGGCAACCTCCTTACCACAATTTTTGTGGAAATGAAAAGAACCTGTCGGTGGACTTTTCGATTCCAATGGAAGTAGATGTCGCTGACCATAGAGATAAGCAAACCTGTGGAAACGTCGGGCACATCGCTCGCAACTATCGGAGCAAGCAGCAAGCCAAAAAGGGGGAAGTCCTGGGAAAATGAGTCGTGAAACAACAAAGATCATGATTGAAAGGCGCAACTCTTGTTACAAGAGTTGCGCCTGTCAATCATGATCTTTGTTGCGCCTCACGAATCGATGTATGCCGAATGATCACCAATTTGAACAGCCTATACTAAGGATTGCTGAGATCGCAAATTTCGACGAGGGGTATGAGGACGACCAATCGGCAATACTGGCAAGAGTCCAACATCGAGGATGCAAGAGTCATAGAACGCTATCGGTACTATTGGATGGAGGAGCTTCACACGGCTTCGTGAGCAACAACATGGTCCACAAACTGGGTTTGCAGACCAAACGAGAGGTGTTTGAAGGAAAAACTGTTAACGAGAGTTTAGAAGTTAATAAAATTCCGAAAGCCACTACGATTATAAGTGGGAATCGACAGGATGTAACAGTCTGGAGGACTGATCCAATGAGTGATCACAAAATCATCATTGGTCAAATTTTCTTGTACCGGCAGAATCTGCACATCGATTGAAATAGAGGAAATGTCTACGTGGACATCGATGCCACCAAGCAACAACTTCCACGCGTGGGACAAAACCTGACAGGGGAAGCAGCTGAGATGGAGGCAGCAAAGGCAGCCGTGCTAGCCGAGATGGAGGCAGCAAAGGCAGCCGTGCACAACAGATACCGTTCAATATGGCCAAGCATTACATACAAGAAGGAGCTCGCGTGTGGCTCGTACATCTTGAGCCAATAAAAGAAGTGGAAGTGGTAGCGACTGACTCGTCATTGACCTCATTAGCCGCATCGGCATGAATTAAGTTTGCGTTAGTGCCTGTAGAGTTTGCACCACTCATCCACAATTTTGCGAACGTCTTCCTTGAAAAACTCCTGATAACCTTACCTCCTTAACGAGACATCGACCATCGCATTGAGCTACAGTCGGGAAGCAGACCTATAGTTCAAGGAGCCTATCGGATGAGCAATCATGAGCTAGTCGAGCTAAAAGGCAACTTAATGAGATGCTTGGTCAAGGATTCATCTGCCCTTCGACGTCACCATACGCCACACCAGTATGGTTTGTAAAAGGAAGACTAATGAGATGCGTGTGAGCGTGACTATCGAGCATTGGACGATGTTACCATCAAGAACCGCTACCCTCGTCCGCGAGCTGATGACCTTTTTGACAAACTCCGAGGGGATCAATTTTCCAGCAAAAACAACTTGCGAAGCAGGTATCAATAGATACGTGTGGCAGATGCCAACATCGAGAAACGGTGTCTCGAACCCCGTACGGGCATTTTGAGTTCACAATAATGCCATTTGGACCGATGAATGCCCTGGTAACATTTATGGCAGTAATGAACTACATCTTTCACCCATACCTCAATAACTTTGTCGTGGTGTATCTAAACGACATTGTGGTGTGCGGCCGCACCCCGGAGGAGGGCGGTGGACACCTTAAAAAAGTCCTCAAAGTTTTACAAAGAGAGATTTTGTTCGGAAAACTCACAAAATGCGACTCCAGTCGTCATTCGAACAATTTTTTGGGCCACGTCATCAATGATGGACGGATCACCATGGATCTAGAAAGGTGGCAGTAATCACTTATTGGCTAACACCGACTAATGTTTGAGAAATATAGGTGTTCCACGGTATTGCAATTATTACGGGCGATATGTGAGGTACTACACCCAAGTGCCAGTGCCTCTTTTCGACCGCACTCGATATGAAAACGAGTTCTGGTGGGGAGATAGCGAACAAGAAGCGTTCATCGCTTTGCGGAACACTCTTACATTGCCAACCGAGCCATTGGCACATTCCTTGTGCAAGACCACGGCAACGGAAAATAACTGGTTATCTACATGTCTCCAAAACTGTGACGACCGGAGCTCAACTATGCAGCGCACGAGAAAGAGATGTTGGCGATTGTGCACGCGTTCAAGACAAGGTGATGCTACGTGCAGTGTCGTCCATGAATCGTACGCACTGACCACCATGCATTGAAACATTTGAACATGTAGCAGAACCTCGGTCGACGTCAATCCCGATGGATGGAGTTCCTTGAATTCGGGTTCTACTATCATATCGAGTACCGTCCAGGCAAAATCAACCAGGTGGATGCAGTAAGCCACCGACCAGATTTAATGGTTGACGTGGAAATGCTACAGCTACAGCGGGACCCGTACCTCGAGCAGTTGTTTTCACGAGGCTATGATCAGCACGGGGGATGTGATAAAGTTAATTTATGGTTTGACGCACCCTATTGGTGATGGCGCTTCACTCACCAAGTGGTCGTTCCTCCGAAGGACGAGCACTTCCATGTTGCTCGAAGAGTGCCATGACACAGGACGTGGTGGACACTTCGGAGAGGACAGACGTTGAAGAAGCTGGAAAAACGTTATCGGTGGGACAAGATGCAATCCGACGTGGCCAGCTTTTGCATAACCCATGGCACATGTCAATGACAATAAATCTGTCGAACGGGACAACTCGGACTTCTGTAACTGCTCCCTATTCTGACAAAACCGTGGGCTGACATCTCCATGGACTTCGTCACGGGATTACGAGTCACAATCGAGGGATATGGTGCAACCCTCGTGGTTGTCAATAGGTTTTCCAAAATGTCCCACTTCATTCCATCAATGGCCACTGTCACCCCGAGGGAAGAACATGGCTATTTTGAACTAACAGCGTATGGCTGCATGGCGTGCCGAGAACCATTTGAAATGACAAAAATGGTTGATTCACCAGTCGTTTTGGCGCGAAATGATTAATCGATAGTGCAGCAAAAATCAACTTTTAACGGCGTTTCATCCTCCAACCGATGGTGAAACCAAGCGAAGAAATCAAACGCTCGAACAACTTCTCCAAACACTATGCTAACCTCACAGGTTGGATTGGGCACACAAACTCTGGAGCGCCGAAATCGCATACAAATCGGCGGTTTCCACTGCAACAGGAAAAACTCTGTTTGAAGTGGTGTATGGCAAAATTCTCGCCACTCTAGACGGACGACAAAGTCGTAGCAGCATTCGTGTGGTCGATGTTCAATGCTGAATCTTCACCACCATGGTAGGAAACACAACAAACACTCGCAAAGACACAAGCACCAATGGAGGGAGCAACTCATCGACACCGCAACGATGATGTGTTTGTTGCTGACGATAAATTCCTCCTTAGCTCGAAAAACATCAAACTCCACGCAGCCAACTATTCAAAGCAGAAACCCTGATGGTTGGGATCTTTTGAGAATGAGCATAGGCAAACCCTTGTGGTTGCAAAACTCAAACTCCTCAACTACATGCAAGTTCATATTGTGTTCCATGCCAGTAGACTCCATCAATACCAAGACCTCGAAGAGATATTCTCCAGCAGAGAGGTCCCTCCTTTCCCTCTCGTCCAAGTGGACGAAGACACGCAGTACATCATGTTGTGCTTTGTGCCGTTCTTGTAGAGTTTACTATGACCACTCGGTCGTGTCCATACTCGTGCAAATCCCTGAGGCAGGCGGCCCTGGTGACACCGGCGCGACGACAGGCAGCGGACTACCCGCTTGGAGCTGACCGACCACTGTTCCAGAGCCCCAGATGCCACCGGGACTCTTTGCTGTGCCTTCTACGTCTTGCAGGCGCCTTTCGGCGGACTGGCCATGAGTCATATTTGCATGTTTTGGCATTGTATGCTCACTGTCAGTCAATGGATGCATGCATGTGACCAGTTGCTGTGTCCGTCTTTTGATTCTGCACCTCTAGGTTCAGACGGCGTAGGATTCTGACATGTGTGCGCAGAGTTACGGCCAAAACAGTGGGCCGGTTTTAGGACAGCTCTTGGACTGCCGCGTGCGACACCCACCGTGCGCCGCGGCAGGTGTTTATGCCTTGGACCTGTCAGTTGTCATCTCTCTCTGCAAATGCTATATTGAAGCATTCTGACACTTTGCCTTGTGTCTCCTAGCCAAACCCTTGTCGTTGTGTGTACGACCTGTGACTGTCGTCACCGTCTGACCAGGCACTGACGCCCGATCAGCGACTGTGTTGCTAGGAAGCTTCTACGCACTTTCTCTTGGTATCAGAGCAATGAGACAGTTCTCACTAAGCTGCACAGTAGAGACGCAACAGAGCAGTAGCAGTGAGAGTCACCGCTGCAGCACAGTCTTCTGGGATCTGTTGGAGACGGCCGGTCGCCGTCAACGTACTCCACCCACCACGTGAGATCGCAGGTGCAGAGGAAGCAGCAGCGGCGTCTACCACCACGCAGGGGTGTGTGGCGGCTGGAGTGCGTGCAGCCGCCCTCCCACAGCTGTAACAGCAGAGCAGCAGTAGCAGAGGCGGCGGCGGCAGTAGTGTAGCAGCAGCGGCCGCAGCAGGAGCGTGGCAGCAGCGGAGGCAGCGGCAGCGCAGCAGCAGCGTCGGCAGCAACAGCGCAGCAGCGGCAGCGGCACAGCAGCAGCAGCGGCAGTCGCGACGGCAGCAGCAGCGCAGTAGTGGCAGCAGTAGCAGTGCGCGGCGGCGGCAGCTTGCAGCAGCTCGCGGCGGCGGCAGCCAGCAGCAGCTGTAGCGTGCAGCAGCAGCCGCCGCGCACAATAGCAGCAGCACCAACAGCGCAACCGCTGCTGCCACCGCTGCACACGCAGCTACGCAGCTGCTGTTGCAGCTGACAGCACAGTTGCAGTAGCAACTGGGCGGAAGTTGCTGCGCAGCTTCTGAGGAGCTGCCGCGCGCCACCGCTAGGCGGCTCCACACGCGACAGAGAAGTGAAAAAAATAAAGAGGGCACGAGCTGATGTCAGCATTCTTGATTTCTGCCGTCATCAGGTCGTGCTGACGTCACCAACCACTTGCTGACGTCAGCATTACACTTAGCCAAATTTTCACCTGGAAAGTCAAAAGTTGTCATTGTTTCAAATCCCCGAGAAACGCAGACGGTTTTGAAATCCGGCAAACATGACCTGCCATCCCATAGTGAGCGGCGACATGAGTTCGCCCGATGACAAGGACAAGGGACCAGGTGATCCCTCCTCCTCTTCTTCAGCGGTATGTAGCCCTCGCTTGCAGGCCATTGCTGACCTGCGCAGCTTGCAAGAGGAGATGCGTCGTCTGCAGCGAGAGCAGACTGACGCCATCCGCACGCTGACTAAGCTCCTGCGTGCTCAGTCCACGGCTCCTCGGATTTCTGAGGGAGCTGCCGGCGTTGCGGCCTCCACCCAGCACTCGGCCCAGGTGCCCAGGACAGGTGCTCCGCCTGCTTCACCTCCTGGTGTGGTTTCTCCACCACCGGCGGACCTCCTCGATGATGAGCCATTCATGCCAGGCTTCGAGGATGACGCCCAGGAGCGGGAGATTCGTCTTCTACAAGAGCGACTCCGTCAACAACAAACGGGTATCCGACCTCCACCCGTGTCCCCGATACGACCGTCACCTGACTTCCCCAGTGATCATCCCCTTCCAGGAGTTTTCCTCGTCTCTCGCCCTCCTCAGCCTGCGGTTGCTCTCCCCACGGAGCGGTAGCCAAAGGATTTTGAGGCACCACCTCCACGGTACATGAGCGAGGATGGATTTGACTGCTAGGATATCTTGTTGCAGGTGTGGGCCACTTCCGAGGGAGTGTGGCCTTACTACCACAGCCCATACCAGTCTACAGATCTAGCATAGGTACTGACAGTAGCCCGGGCCAAGCGAGGACTTCTCTACGCCATGCCACGCGAGCCTGGCGTCGACTTCCGCCCCTTCCTCGGCGAGGCTGGCACAGGCACCGGAGCTGATCCTCGTGGAGGCTCGGATCTGACGTTGTCCCTACTGGTAGCAGAGATGCACGTTACGCGTGCGTCACACATTCGTGGTTTCCACTTGCTCCATCAGGGACCAGCGGAGCCTACGGCGGATTACTGGCGACGTGTCATGCGTATTTACACGCGTCTAGGGACCTCAGGGGGCACACAGATGTGGGCACTTTGGACGATCATGCTCGAAGTTCGCCTGGAGTACACCAACATCTTCACATGGTGCAGCGACGCTGTTCTTGAGCCTTTCTCAGCCACCCTACAGTTGCTCCCTTGGGCCCATCAGCTTTTCCTCCAGGTGACGTCGGCCCGCGAGGCAGCAGTAGCACATCAGGAGACTTCCCTCGCTGCAGCAGTCCTTGCCTCACCACCATCTTCTCTCCTGCAGTCACCCTCATCTACCTCCACCACGACCGCATCTTCCACCTCCTCTTCGACCCCGTCTACACCCACGCAGACGCAAGGCATTGCAGCAGCTGCCGAGGGGAAGAAGAAGAATAGGAAGCACGGATCGGGTCAGCAGCAGTCGTCATCCAGTGGTAGCAGTGGCCGTTCCGTGCACTGCTACAATTGTGGAGGTGCCCATCGGTACACCAAGTTCCAGCAGCCGCTTGACTGGGAGCGCATCACTCGCGGACTTCAGGCTGCCCATGCTGCCCGAACCGCGTCCGGCACGTCGACCGCACACTCCTCTGGACGCGCGGCAACCACGACTACAGCTGTTCCTGCATCCTCACCAGCGAGCAGCAGTGCTCCAGACCCATGTGACCGTACAATCGCCGAGCTTCGTCATCTTCTGGCGCTTCGCTTTTAGGGAGGTGCGAGTGTGTTGTCATCGTCGAGTGGGTCACAGACTGCTTGTTCGTCCGTCCTCGTGACTCGTGATGACACATGTGGGGGCGCACAGTCCGCATGTGATGATGATGGGCCTGACTACACTGACTGGATTCATGAGTCTCACCTTTGTGACGTACGTCGTTTCTTCCCACTGCCGAGTGTTCCATTGCTCGTTGTACAGTGACGTCCACCAGTCGTGACTCCGGTGGCACTTGGATCATCGATTCCGGTGCCACCCACCACATGACGTGTCGTCGTAGTGACTTTGTGGTACTTGGTCCTGTCACGACTGTTCGTTCTGTTTGTACAGGCTCTGGTCAGTCCTTACTGGTCCACGGTGTTGGGGTTGTATGCTTTGATGGTCCATCTGGCCCCNACTGCCGAGTGTTCCATTGCTCGTTGTACAGTGACGTCCACCAGTCGTGACTCCGGTGGCACTTGGATCATCGATTCCGGTGCCACCCACCACATGACGTGTCGTCGTAGTGACTTTGTGGTACTTGGTCCTGTCACGACTGTTCGTTCTGTTTGTACAGGCTCTGGTCAGTCCTTACTGGTCCACGGTGTTGGGGTTGTATGCTTTGATGGTCCATCTGGCCCCCTGTATCTCTCTGACGTGTTGTTTGTGCCTGATCTTGAGCTCAGTCTCCTGTCTGTACGTGCCTGCACTCTGATGGGTCTCTCCGTTGAGCACACTACTGATTCAGCGACGGTGACTGCTCTTGACACCCGTAGCATTGTCCTGCGTGCTTCCGTCGTAGATGATTTGTACCGCATTGCTCGGCCATTCTCCCCTTGCTCTCCCCCTTCCTCTGGTCGTGTTTTTGTCACTAGTGTTCTATCCCCAGAACACCATAGCTTGCTTCACCGACGTCTGTGTCATGTGGGCTCGGACACTGTGTCGAAGCTCATACGGACACAGCCCGCTCTTGGCATTGAAGTGGCTTCTTTCGAGAAGCCACCCAAGACCGACTGTCTTTTTTGCGCTTAGGGAAAGATGCACCGGTGCACATACCCTGATTCGCGTTCCTGAGCACTGAGGCCACTCGAGTTGGTCCACTCGGACCTGCTTGGTCCTCTCCCGGTCGAGTCCCTGTCTGAGAGGGGCCGGTATGTTCTGACGCTGACTGATGACTTCACCCGGATGCGGTGGGTCTACAGTCTGCGTCAGAAGAGCAACGCCGCCCTTGCGGTTTGGCTTTGGCTCGTGTTGGCTGAGCGTCAGTCTCACCATACGCTACATACCTTTCGCTCGGATCGCGGCGGCGAGTTCCTCGGTGAGATGGACTCCTTCTTTAATGAGTACGGCATTTTTCACCAGGTTTCCGCTCCTGCTACTCCACAGCAGATTGGTGTCTATGAGCGCTGGAACCGCACCATGGAGGATGCGGTCCGCGCCATGCGGTCTGAGTGCGGTCTCCCGGTGTCCTTCGCCTTCGAGGGCTTTGCCTACATGACGTGGGTCTGGAACCGCCTTCCGCATGGTCCACTTCCGGATCATGTTACGCCGTACGAGCTCTGGTTTGGCCACCGTGCCCATCTTCGTCTCGCACGCGTCTACACCGAGGACGAGCAGGGGTCCAAGGTCTCGCCTCGGATCGCTTGTGCGCCTTCATCAGCATCTCCCCGCGGTCAAAGGCCTGGCGTTTTTGGGACCCCACTCATCGTCGTGTCATTGAGTCCTATGACGCGCTGTTTTTTTAGTCTCTCACATACCGTGATCTGACTTCGATCACAACCCTTTCTGCAACTCATGTCCCTTCCTGTGAGGGTCCTCGGCGGATGGGGGAGACTTCTCTGCCGGCGACCATCTCTCGTCAGGCTGATGTGTCCGCTCGAGTCCCCTCACGATCCCTAGCACTTGATGATCCGGCTATCATTGCCGTTGGTCCAGAGATCCCGCCTGTTCAGCCTGTTCACCCCAGAAGTACCGCTGCTCTCACGCCTCCTCCTGCATCACCACCTGTGTCTATTGGCACCCCTGCTCCGGCGTCTGACCCAACCCAGCCCACTCCTGTCCCTACGTCGGCTGACACTCCTGTCTCAGTGTCCGGGCCAGCCTTGCCCGCTGTCACTCCCAGCTCAGTGTTCCCCATACATGCTTCTCCTCGCATGGCATCTCCGGCTGCCTCGTCTCAGCCCTCACCAGCTGTGGTCATACCTGTCCCTGTGGTCGTACCTATTCTTGAGCCTGAGGTGCGCCCCTCGACCTCCGGTTACTCCCGTGAGCCCGGTGGTCGCCTACGACCACTGGACTCCGGAGCTCAGCGAGCGTTGGGTCCCAAACCCAGGCGTTCCTGTCGCAGCATCGCGAGCGGTGATCCAGGCACAAAGGCTTTAGGCCTGAGTGTCCGCACTGAGCTTTCAGAGCTACACCCAGCGTGCCCCATAGGGCACGACCTAGTCACTCAGAAGTTCCATATCGCCTGTGACGCAGCAGCTGATCTCGAGGCCGTCAGGCCTGACACTGAGGCGTGTGCACTTGCCACGCAGAGTTCCCCCTCCTTGGCGCCTGACCCGGGTACATTGAGGGAGGCTTTCTCATCGCAGGATGCTAATGCCTGGCAAGCTGCTTGCGAGGATGAGCTTTGCGCTATCCGAGAGCACAGAGTCTACGAGCTGGTCGACCTTCCTCCTAGGAGGAAGGCGATTCAGGTCAAGTGGGTCTTTCGCAAGAAAGTGAAGCCGGATGGCTCACTTGAACGCTACAAGGCCCGCTTAGTCGTCAAGGGGTTCTCTCAGATTGAGGGAGTTGATTACATTGACACCTTTGCCCCTGTCGGTCGCATGACCTCAGCTCGAGCTCTGTTCAGTGTAGTAACTCAGCATGACTAGGAACTATTCCAGATGGATGTGAACAACGCGTTCCTCCATGGCTCATTGGATGAGGAGATCTAAGTGGATCAGCCACTAGGCTTTGAAGACGGTGACAAGGTCTGGCGCTTGCGCAAGTCCTTGTACGGCCTCAAGCAGTCTCCACGGTGTTGGAACCGGGAGATCAATGGCACCTTGACTCGCGCATGATACGTATAGAGCGAGGCAGACCCCTCACTCTTCATCCTACCGACACCCGAGCGGTTCACCGCCATCTTGGTCTATGTTGATGACCTTCTGATCGCGTCTCCGTCGCTGGAGGCTGTGAAGGAGGCCAAGGCTGTTCTGCAGACAGCCTACAAGATGAAGGACCTCGGTCCTGCATCCGTGTTTCTTGGTATGGAGATCGTGCGAGATCGCAGACATCGGACACTATTGCTGCATCAGGCCCGGTACGCACGAGTCGTAGGGGAGCGAATTAGTGATCTCCTTGGTACAGTGCCCACTGCTTCCACACCCCTCACACCTGATGGGCAGGATGCCCTGAAGGTGGATGACCCTACACAGCTGGGGAAGACAGTGGACGTGACCTTGTACCTCTGTCTTATCGGATCTCTGATGTACCTGGCCACTACCACGCGTCTCGACATCGCGTTCGCCGTCAACCTCCTCGCTCAGTTCTCGCAGGCTCCACGTGCGAGAGCTCTTCACGCGGCTGTGCGAGTGGTACGTTACGTGGTCTCCACGCCGTATCTCGGACTCTGCTTTCGTCGGTAGTCTTCGGTGGTCCTTGACGGCTACACTGACAACGACTCGGCTTGGAGCCCTGACGGGCGCAGTCGCACTGGCTACGTGTTTCTACTCGGTGGTACCGCTTTGTCTTGGCGAAGCGAGAAGCAGGGCTGCATTGTACGTAGCTCGTCGGAGGCAGAGTATGTGGCTTTGGGGGCAGGGGCTACTGAGGCAGCTTGGTTGCAACGCTTGTTTCTTAAGCTTGGGCAGTCAGTACCCGCCATTGTGCTACATTGCGACAACCAGAGTGCCCTCGCCATTGCGGAGAACTCTGGTGTCTTTCATGCTCGCACAAAGCACATTGCGGTTGAGCATCACTTCGTTCGTGATCTGGTGGAGCAACGGGTGATCTTCATCATGTGGGCTGGCATTGACTTGCAGCGTGTTAATTTCTTGACGAAGGCACTTGCCCGCGGAAAGTTCCTAGTGGCCATTTGTTCTCTCGGGCTTCGCCCCATGCGTGACAGTGTTTGAGTGTGGGATGCATGTTTGCGTCTAATCTGTTTGTTTCACCCTCTATGTGGTTGTACCAGTGCTGCACGCGTATGGACATGCGTACCATCGGGTCATGGGGGAGTGTTGTGCTTTGTGTCGTTCCTGTACAGTTTACTGTGACCACTCGGCCATGTCCATACTCGTGCAGATCCCTCAGGCAGGCGGCCCTGGTGACACCGGCGCGACGACAGGCGGCGGAATATCCACTTGGAGCTGACTGACCATTGTTCCAGAGCCCCAGATGCCACCGGGACTCTTTGCTGTGCCTTCTACGTCTTGTAGGCGCCTTTCGGCGGACTGGCCATGAGGCCTATTTGCATGTTTTTGCATTGTATGCTCACTGTCAGTCAATGGATTCATGCATGTGACCAGTCGCTGTGTTTGTCTTTTGATTTTGCACGTCTAGGTTCAGACGGCGTAGGATTCTGACATGTGTGCGCAGAGTTACGGCCAAAACAGTGGTTTTGGGCCGGTTTTAGGACAGCTCTTGGACTGCCGCGTGCGACACCCGCCGTGCGCCGCGGCAGGTATTTATGCCTTGGACCTGTCAGTTGTCAT